>JAUELO010444720.1:0-13829 GCA_032357855.1 Amphibolips quercusostensackenii | reverse complement strand
TTTATGATTTTCTGTTTGTTTTTCATTGTTTTCTTCATCTCATTTACTTTTTCAAGTTAATTATCTGAAAGATATCTAGAAGTGATGTGACGTCATCGATTATCTTATCTTAGGGATCCGAGTATACGCTAGATGCCATCTATGATCCTTCATTTAGAAAGCATTGAGTGGCCACCGCCTGCAAGAGATTGCTGAAGCTAGAAAAACCCATATTTTACAAATATTACTGTAGAACTGGTAGCAATTATGTATTAAAAAAAAAGAAGAATCATATCAAATGATAAAGGAGTAAAAATATCAGAAAGTTGAAGATAGCTGAGGCATTATAAATTAGAAAATAAAGTAGTATAAAGTAGAAATAAAAAAAACAAAACCAAAAAAAGGTCGATTTAATCAAATTAATTTTCATCTCCTTTTATATAAATCTTTTTTCAAGTTGTCTTTTGTCAAGGTTTTGTTCTATGTTTAACATTGTAACGTTTTTATCATTAAAATCGAAATTGTGAGAGAATAAACAGCATTTTATACCCTAAAGCTGTGTTAAAATAACATTTTTTCCACAGATTTTTTATTGTCCTTGACTTCACTCTACGTCGCGATATTTTGAATGTTTTTTCCACCCCTCCCCTTCTTCGTCACAGATGATCACAAAAAGCTTGAACCCCCCATCGACACGTCAAAATAAGAACTCTGCCCCATAATTTTGTGACAAAATTTAATCCTCGATTTTATCTGAAACACGCCTATAATACAATAAAAATTTTACGAAATAACAACTAAATAAGGGGCCGTCCATAAAGTACGTAATAGATTTTTTGACTATTTTTGTCTATTGGCTATTTTGTAAGGAATAGATACATCTTTTTACTAACTTCACTAAGATTGTCTTTCCGATAACTCTATTCTATGTTGTTTCATAAATTTAAAAGAATTATTCATTATTTGAAAAACTTTCATAAACAAATTTAGAATTTGGGTTTTTTCAACGAATAGAGTCAATTTTTTGCAAAATTAACTAAGCAAATCTTTCCGATGACTTTTTTTCTATTATGCTTTGCAAATTTTCAAGATTTATTGATTATTTAAACAATTTTCATAAGCAAATTGACAGCTTGGCTATTTTTGCAATAGCTTTTTCCTACTATACTTTGAAAATTTACAATGATGATAAATTATTATTCAAACAAATTTTATAGACGAATTGAGAGTTTAGCTATTTTTTAACTTACATAAAATGTACATGTAGCTATAACATTTTTAGTAATAAGTACCACTTTTCTATCTGAATTATAATATTAAGATTCAAAACATTTGAACATTTCAAGCAAATTCATTTTCGAAAGAAAATATATGCATTATGTATTTAATAAGAAATATAAAAGCATTAATTTATTTTCATTAATTTGAGTCCTTTTTTCTTTTTGTTTATTTCATTTAGTACTTTATTGATCTCTTCAATTGAATGATATTCTGCTCTATCAATATTTTCTGGGATAGTTTCTTTCTTGCAATATATTTTGTCGTATATTTTACTGTGATTAAGCATTTAATCCAACTTATAATTGGTAGTATTATTACCTATTATACTATGCCTTTTTATTTTTAAAATCCCGGTAAAACAGAGGTCCATACACGGGTCATCCTCGTTTTTAAAATTTTAAAATAATTTTAAATAAAAGTTTAGTCACTTCATAAAAAATATTCAAGAAATAATGTTTACCAAATAACTTTTAATTTTGACACGCCCTTGGATCGTGCCGGGAAAATACCAAAAAAATTGAGAAAAGTTACTTTTTTTCGAGATAAATGGTAAAGTCTATGAAAGTAATAAATAATAATTATTTGGCCTATTTTGCAAATGTTTAATCAATTTCTGATTTTATTTATTTTTTCACTAAATCTTAAAATGTTAGTATTTAAAAAAAATAAGTGACACAATTAACGAATTTTAAGAGTAATATTTTATTGTTAAGAATATTTAAGAATTATTTCAACAATTTTTATTTGTTTAAATCATTTTGCTTCCTCATAGAGAAAGCTTTGTAATGGTAACATTTTCGGAAATTTTTAAATTTATTTAATTAAACTTTCCTTAATTTAAAAATGTCTAATACAATGTACTAAGCAATTGTCTGGATGTGTGTGTGTGTGTGTGGATGGATGTGTGTATTATGGATGGATGTGTGTGTAGATGTATGTGTGTGTGTGTGTGTGTAGTTGTCACAATTTTTTTTGAACACAATACCTTGAAAACTTCATAATATTTTAAAAATCAGTATTATATAGTAAAACTTCTTTCATTAACATAATTAAAAATAATGCAAGGATATAAAAGAATTCTTGGTTCGAGACGAAGCGATTGACCTATAATATTGATATATTTTATCAAAGAGTAAGGAAGCCATAATCGTTTATATTATATTGAAAATCGATTTTTACAGTGAAAATTCTCTCATTATCAAAATTTAAAGTTGATGTAAGAATAAAAAAGATGTGTTGATTTGAGACGAATCGATTGACCTGTAATGTTGATACATTTCATTGAAGTGTAATAAAGCTATGCTATTGCATAATATTTGAAAGTACGGTTTTTTATAGTAAAACTTTTTTCTTCAACATTAATGAAAGCTGATGCATAAATTAAAAAGATGTTTTGACTATAAATTTTCAAATATAATAATTCTAATGATTTTTGTAAAAAAAATTGAAGCTGGAAAAAGGATCAGGTGTGACGGAATTTCCCCCTTCCCTTTTCTAGCTCGAAAAACTTCCATTTCAAATACAAAATTTGCTTTGCCTGAGTTGTCATTGTATTTAAAAAAATTGTTGTATTACTTTGTCATTTTGCATTTTTTGTGAATTTCTATTCCTAAGTTGATCCAAATGAAAACTTTACTTTGCCTATAATTTAAAAAGTCACTAATGCTTTCTCTATGAGGAAGCCAATACATTTGCTAACGAAAAGCAAAGTGCTCGTGAAATGAGCGCAATATAAATATAAATACTGATAAAGTGGAAACACTCGAGATTAAATTCACAGCTAGTTTTCCTTGTCAGTCATTAAAACTTATTATTTTCTGGATTTAATGAGGCAGATAATAAATTTTATGAGTGATATTTTTTATAAAAGAAAGTTTGCAATCATTTAAATAATTAAAACCACTCGCTCCTTTTTATAGAAAAGATGATGATAATTCTAGTGCATTATGTAACTTAAAAAAATTGCTTAAAAAATGACTTTTGTTTAAAAAATTAGGGTATAAGTTTCAAGATAAAAAATTCTGAATAACAAGCGACAAGTGCAAGTTAATAATTATTAATTGTTTAAATTAGTGCGAACTGTGTTTCTTTAAAAATATTGCTCGTTGCATTCATTAACATCTCTCGGAAAACCACTGAAATTTATTGAAATACCATGCAAGTTTTTAAGATTCCTTAAAGTCATTGAAATCATCGATAATCTGAATAAATACATTAAAATCTTTTAAAAATTCCTTAGGATCTTTTCAAATATCTTAAAACGTTTTAGGTCCTATAAAATCCTTCCAGATCCATCAAAATTATAGGAAATTCTTCAAAATTACATGCAAGTTTGTTAAATTCCAAATCCTTGAAAATTCTTTCAGGGTTTTTAAATCTCTTTAAAATCTCCCTAAAATGTCAAAAATCCTTTAAAATGTCCTAACACCCTTTTACATTCTTAAAATCTATTGAAAATATTTAAAAATCTTCTCAAATATTTGAAATCCTCTGAAGTTCCTTGATTCGTGTGAATAAATCATTTGAGATTTAATAAAATATGATAATATTCGTTGAAATAACATGAGATCTGATAATATTCTTTGAAACCTCTTTACTATTTGATGTCTCATAAGAACCTTTGAAATTTTTAAAATTTGCGGGAGTCCCTGTAAACCATTGAAAATACCCTAAACTTTCTTAATACTATAAAATCCTTTAAAACCCTTATGAAGGTTAAGAAATTCTTTGCAATCCCACAAATTTTGCTTTAATATTGTTAAAATCATTTAAATCCCTTGAAATCTGTTATAATCCTTTAAATCTTCAAAAATTAAAAAAAAATTTCAAATCTATTAAACTATTTTTAAAAGTTTGATGAAAAGACTTTTTGGTTTGTAAGACTTTTCTCGGGTTTGTTCGGTGAACCCCAGTCCGCTTCTGAATGCTAATTTTTGCGATTAAATAATATGGACATTTCTTAATTTAAAGATATTTAAAGTGTACAATATAAGTTATGATTCGTAAAAGAAGAGAGAATCCGAAGTTCGATAAAGAGTCTGATACAATTTTTTGGTCAATTAATAAATTGATAGTAGATTGTACAACAAGCGGGATACACCGTCGATTACGAACAAGCATGACAAATTCGTGCGAGTTGCTAGGCGACACTGTATCCCGTTTGTGGTAAATGATGCTTTCTTCATCACCTGGTCAGGACGAGCTACCACGTTCGTTCTCAAGAATCTGAGTTGGGATGCGCAGTTGCAGGGAGAAGACGTAAATTGAGGATGCGCATGGCATTACCTAGTTCTCTAAAGGACTAAATGTCACATTACTTAGCTATGACGTCACTAATCGAGTAAAGAACAACTTAGATTCATGAGAACGAACGTGTAAGTGTCAACTTCTAGTGCGGGTATTGGGGTAAGAATATTAAATACATAATCTTTCAAACGTTTTGGTTGAATCTTTTGTTGTTGTTTTGCATAAAACCACAAATACACCTTTTCAATTATTTTTCCTTTGACAGATCTACGTGAAATGGTTCAGTGTCTTTCAATACTTCATTTTGTAATGATTTATAATGCTGCACATAAGACTTCAGGTACTTCTTCGCTTTCGTTCTCTGATGCTGACGCCACAAGCCTTCACCTTTCGGACATTTGCTGTGGCACGGTTTCTCATATATTAAATCATAGTGGTAGTAAGTTGCCCAAGTGGCATTGTGAGGGTGAATTTGCAAACTGAAGGAAAGGTAAGGATTAGAAACGTCGAAAACTGGGTGAAGTCAGTGACCAACAAACATTTAACATTAAATTGGTTTATTGAGCCAACTTACAGAGCTGGAGACTCCTGATAGTTTCTTTTCAAAAGCCCGAACCATGCGGCAAGGACAAGAACAGGTAGTGAAGTTGCGTGGTTCCCAGGCGATGAAGCCAAATCACCATGGATCTGATGTAATTAATAGTCCTCGAGGAAGAGTTAAGAGGGTATCCTGGTGGATCATTTGGCGTCGTTGTGGCACAAAAAAGAGTGGGTAAATTTACGGAAATGATTCTAGGTAGCGACCTCGTCTAGTGATAAGCCGTCAGAGAGCACTAAATCTTGCAAGTAAGTTTACCCTTACCGCGAAGTCCTTTGTTGGCTTTTTTTAATTCAGGCAAGCCAGTACCTATTCGCTTTTTAATGTGGCCAACGCACTCTTCTTTCGTCATAACATCTTTGTTATACGGAGCAGCATTCACAAGACCACTATCTGTTTGGAAATCGCCATCGCCGGTGTAATTTATAAACCTAACCCCAAGTTTTTTTATTGAACGAAGAAACATAACAATTAGAAAATCGATTTCCATTTTCCCTGCAAATCCTTGGTAGTTTGCTCGTCAGAATTCTTTGTTTGTTTCGAATTCTTTCTCACACTCAGCAGAATTCAGTGGGCTTTACAAATTATACAAAATGATCCTCATTTTTTTAAGTATGTGATTTCTCTGATGAAGCAAAATTAAACAGCGATAAAGAGCACCATAAACACAACTGTCATTACTGGTCGGATGTAAAGCCCCAATGGTACAGACCAGTCGATCATCAAAATCAATGGTGCCTTATAGTAGGTGCGGAATAGGAAACGGGTACTTAATTAGGCCCTACTTTTTTAAAGTAAACGTTAATCGACACACGTGCTTAGAATTACTAAAAGATCACTTACCAGGGCTGTTAGAAAATGTTTACTTAGTAACAAGACTAAAAATGTTCCATCAACGAGACGGCGCAGCGCCACATTTTGCAATTATTATGCTTGGCTTTTTAAATGAGCACTATAACGGCAGGTAGATCAGACAAAGAGGTACGGTTGAATGGCCCCCTTGCTGACCAGATCATACAACACTGAATTTTTATTTGTGGAGGTACGTAAAAAATGTTGTTCTTGCTCAACGGTCCACGACAAGAGAAGATCTGGTGGATCAAATTCAAAGAGCTTGTGCGGCCATTCCTAGGCAAACTTTGCTTTAAACGGTAGACAATTCTCAAAGCCGTTTAAACAACAACAGTAATAGTGAGGGGCAAGGGGACTCACGACAAACAAGCACCCCAAACGTGAGACGCAAAGGGACTCACGATATTCAAGCACCACAAAGGAAGCAGAACTTTCTACGTCCACGTCGTTGTTTACGGTTAACGCTAAAAGTAATGTCAAGGCGCTTTTATTTCTTGCAACTTTTTTCTTAAAAAAAATGACGTACTAGACCTACATAAACCTTAAAAATACACTTACAGGTCAAGTTAGTCAAGGTCGGCGAAATTTGTGTAACTTATCTTGTACTTGTTAAAGGCACTTTCAACGTTGAGATTGCTCAGAAAACAAATAAATTAGAAAAAACTTCTAAGCGATTTTAAATAATTGACCTTGATATAACTTTTTACGGTCTAAATGAAAGATTTTGAAATACCAATTTTCACTTACAATTTTTCGTTCATCACAAGTCCGCAGCCTAATACAGAGATTTCTATTTTTTAAAATCGTCTTGACCTTTAAATGACCTTGGAAATTGATATGAAGGTCAAGGCTGACAAAATGGTCAAGATGGTTTACACATTTACCTTTCATACCACATTTTTAACGTAAAATTGTCTGCTCTATTTGAATCTGCAGTCATAATAGAGGTTTCCATTTCAAAAAATCGTCTTGATCTGTCGTCTTTAAATGGCGGTCAAATGGCCCCTATGTCCTGGTCAACTTTTGTCTACACCATTTTTTTGTAGATGGGGTAGTTTAGAAGATGTTAGGATCTATGGATTAAAATAGGTCACCCTGTATATTATTAGTAGAAACTTTATTGGTCAGTTAAAACAGATCCAGCCTTTTCTCCTGACTTGGCCTGGCATGGGATATTTGCTGGAAATTCTTTGAGAACCATTGCGAATGTTTCGAGTGAAATCATTCACTCCATCGCATCAGCAAGAATCTAAACTTACGTACCGTAGCTAAGAAGGTTCATCGCTTAATAAATTTAAACTATTTTGAATTTTTTTGAATTCTGTAAACTCTTTTCAATTTTCTATAATCTTTCGAATTTTTTGAACACATTTGAATTCTTTTAAATGGATTTCGAAACTTAAAATTCTCTGACATGTTCACAATTCTGTGAATTCGATTGTATACTCTGCACGTTTGAATTAAAAACTTAAAGATACTATACAAATTAAATAGTTAAAGTCAGGACTTTAATAGAATTTTTTCAATTATTTTAAATTCTTATTAATTATTTTGCATTCTTTGAACTCTTTCGAATGCTTTGTATTTTTTTTCTTCATTTTTTGTATTTTTCAAATCTTTTTAATTCAAACATTAAGAATTATATTTTTTAGTGTCTCATTTTAGAGTTAAAGGTATTTTACACATTTTTAAATTAAATAAAAGAATTTTCTCTAACTTTTCAAAATATATCCACAATGGAACTCGTAACGAATTTGTATTTTATTCAATTACAAAAACCTGGTTGTGCGAAAAAATGCAACTAACTTTGAGCGTTTTATAATAAGTATTATTAACCAATAAAAATCTGATGAGAGGGATTTAGTTACAATCTGGAGCTATACAAAATACGCAATCTCTCTCCCTTGCATAAATCCACAATCTACTGATTTTTAAATTAGGATTCAAATAATTGAATGAATCTTCATCATACAAATTTCACTTACTTGGAACCTTTAACTTTTATCGAGTATGGATCTCTGGACAAATACATATTATGAAAATACTTGTTTGAAAATTACTTCCTCTTTGACAGACTAAATTCTAAAACTATTTTCTAAAGAGTAAAAATATATATGTAATATTAGAGAAAACGAGCCAATTCTGATTCCTAGAGTTTATTTAATAATTAAATTTAACAAAAAAATAGTTACAGGAATTTTTTATGTCCTAACAGTATTGGATCCAGTTTGTATTGTTGGTTACAATTAATTGAACCGGACACAGTAATCGCAAATTGAACGAAATTCTCAATGAATATGATATGATTATTGAAATCAAATAATATTTAGTGAAGCTAAAGATAGATCCTCGGTTAAAGCGATAATGCTGCAACATAATCTACTTTATAATTCAAGTGTATTAGGCGATGG
Source organism: Amphibolips quercusostensackenii (assembly GCA_032357855.1). Taxonomy (NCBI): domain Eukaryota; kingdom Metazoa; phylum Arthropoda; class Insecta; order Hymenoptera; family Cynipidae; genus Amphibolips; species Amphibolips quercusostensackenii. The sequence continues at coordinate 5,462 of JAUELO010444720.1, read as the reverse complement.
CTACCTACTGGAATGTCATTAATTTCTTTTCGGGTCAATAGGGTCCTCGTGCCACTTTTCATATTTATTTTCGCCCGTCTACTATGAATATAAATTCCAAGAAGCACCTTATGAGTCTCCAGTATTGCAAAGACGTCACCATTGGTTGTTGACATTACAATTTGTTCTTGGTTTGGCACATTCACATATCTATTACTTTCCGTTTTTATTCTAATTGATTTATTGGTAGGAAAAGTGTATCTTTGAAGTTCGAATGTCCAGCGCGGATTCGCAAGGGAAGTAAGCAGAATAAATCCAAGTTGTTCAATACCACTTCCAAGTCCGTCAGGAGAAGGAAGTCTTGCAGGAGGAACCATGGAACTAGCAGGAGCAGCCCTGGACCTGATAGGAGGAGGAGATCTGGACCTGTGACGAAGAGGAGATTCGCCAGGAAGAAGAGATCCCTCATGAGAATTGTTTCTTTCAGAAGAAGAAGGTCTGCCACGAGAAACACCGGCAATAGGGAGATCATCAGGGAAAAATTGAAACGGTGTACTCAGCTCTGCAACAAAAAAGAGAGAATTACATTTTTCGTAACGTTAGTATTTGATACACAAAAACGCTGCTTCTTGAAAATATGCCAAAATCGGTGTGGTTTTGAGTTAAAGCATAAATGAGCATCGCAGTCTTATTTTAAAATTCTTAGAAAAATTCAGCATTTTTAGATTTTTTTTCATTAATTGCAAAAGAGATGTCCCATAAATATAATTTAGCAGCTCGTTAGGATCATCCTACTAACGGTATTGTTTAATCGAATCTTATGGCTACCAAAAAAGTTGTTTTTGCACTTTTGAAAAGAAAAATGAATGGAGAAAATAAGAAAAAAATGGAGTCCTTATCCTTGACACAATCACGTAGTGCCGGCCTCTTCGAAATACTAATGGAGCAAAACACAGCAAAAATTCAATAAAGTGACCGCCTTTGTCTGCGGAAGATTTCCTGGAAATTCAAAACAGATTTTATTCCACTAGGAAAGCTCGCGAGATGTGCGTCACCAATTCGAATAGGGCTATACAGGGTGAAAGTACATGAAAATCAATTAGGTTTTTTTTAAAAATAATTTTGATCCAATGGTCATTAGTGACGGAGATATCGAGGTTGAGTATTAACCCTTGAGCGCTCGAGTCGCCATTGTAGCCGGCACATACATAAGCGCGAATTCCAGGGTCCTGGCTCTACAGTGGCGAGTTCAATGGTCGAGCGCAAATATTCAAACCTCGATATTTCAGAAATTAAGGCCCATTAGGTCGAAAAAAAATACCTAATCAATTTTCATGTATTTTCGTGCTGTGAGGCCCCAGTCGAATCGGCGACGACGCACATTTTGCGATCTCTCCTTGTCAGTCATAGAAAAACCATTGGAATTGCTGTAACTGTACCTTCCGCGAGTCTATACAAAATTAAAAAATTGTTAAACGTTATTTAAAATGAAACTTGTCAGTAAAAAGTCATTGCGTGGGTAGATAGAAGCAACAAGCTTCTGAAGTTCATCTAGAGTTTGGTGCTGACGGTGGTGGAGAATTTTAGATTATGTCTATTTATCTAATCTACTGCTGACAAAAATAAACTCGACAAGAATCGTCAAAAGTATGTCCAGGGAGTTTCGGCTACACGTTTAAAAGATTCTGGCGTCAATCAGTTGCTTATGCTAGCATTAGCGCATTGCTCTAAGGACAACTACGAGCATGTGAGAGTGTAGGGATCATGTCTTACAGTAGCCTTTTTCGGCGCGCATGGTGTTACGCGAAAAAAGATTGAGCTTCAAGTATTCTATTTACACTCCTATTCTTGTCGCTGAGGAAGATAACACGTTTCTCTAGATGATTCCTCCACCGGAATTGCATCTGACGTTAGGCGTGGTCGATTCGGTATTCTCACATTTACACCAAACTCTCGGTTACAGTCCAGTGTCGGGGGTTGACTTCAAATTAATTTGGTCCGGAGTCGGGGGGGGGGGTCCAAACGTAAACAGTGAGTGCCGCCTGAACCGTTTCCATAATATTTTGCAATACACTCAACTGAGTACTCGCGCACGTGCGGCCCTTTCGAGGCGAGAATTGCAACGTATCTCACCCTGCGCACCGGAGAAACTTGGTGGAGTAGCCGTTCTAGAAAGGCCGAAGCCAGGGGGACTAAAGCCGAGAGTTTAGTGTATTAGCCAAACGCGAAGAAGGCGCTCTTATATGGGTACAGTCATATAATGTTCAGCGGGAGATAACTTACGGAAGTCCGTCTTTTAATAGTAACTCCTGCAATACTTTGCTGAAAAAACTTGATTTATTGCGTTCTAGAAGCCGAAGCTTAGGGTGCTTAAAATAAATTTAGGTTTTTGAAGCCTTTGAAAACTTTGTATTAATGTGCTTCAGTAAACATCTCGAAACCTCTCTTAGGGTTGTAATTAAGATTACAACGAGCTCTTTGTAAACATATTAGACTTCACTCTCTTTAAAACTAGTGAACTGATGATTCGATTATTTTTCTCACATTCTCCGGCTAAATGAAATTAAATAGAGAAATATCTAATAAACTAATAAAAAGTACATTTTTCGTACACTTTTTCAAAAATTTTATTATGGCCCGTATGTGCAAAGATATTTAACGTCTAGGTATTTTTGTTATTTCCTAAATACTGAGTTTTAACAAAAATAGTTCTACTTTGCAGTTATTTTTAAAATAATATATATGATAACCTGAAAATAAAAATTTTAAACTAAGTTTATTCAATAACTCTTCCAATGATTTTTTTCTTTATGGTTTCAAGACAATCGTGAGAAACAGCAAAAAGATATCAAAAGAAACAGAAAGATGAGAGACCGTTTGTGTTGAATTTAATCGTAGCTCAACGTGAATAACGTGTCAATACGTTTTGTTCGTGCAGGTGACGTGGCCCATTTTCGTCAATATTGATATCATCTTGTTTCAATCGAACTAAGAATATTAAACAGTCGCTCTCTTTATTAAAATTTTCAAATTAACATGATTTTCATTTATGTAACATACTTTGTACAATTCAGATTCAGCATATTGAGAAAAAACTTATAGCAAGATGCAAATGAAATATATAGAAATTAGACTAAGTAGTAATGTGAAACTGCAACTTGCATAAATTAAAATTAACCAAATAAAATATAAATATACTGCAATGAAAAAGAAATATGAAGTATAGATATAATTATATTTACCAACAGGATGAGGGAAGATCGCTAAGATGAAACACAGAATAACAATGAGGGTCCTCATTTCAAAAAATCAATCCACTTGTGCAGAAGTGCAAAAAGAGTGTAGCTAATGATTATTCTTTGAAATAGTTTAGTTTATATAACTTTAGTCGCCATATTATTCGACCTTCTGAGTTGTTTGTGTTTGTTTACGCTACTTCTCTCGAACTCAAGGCGGAAAATTATATGAACATTCAACAAATATGTAATCTTAAAAAAAAACAAAGTGTGAATCTAACGCTACTTTTCGGGTACCATTTTTTCTCTAAACTAAAGCGCACTAAATTTTAAAGAGCACCGTGGTCATAGATTTTGGAATTTTTATTTGTTTATTTATTATATGCTTACACAAAGTATGAGTGAATCGAGATTTTTCACATCATTATTATTTACTCTTTAACAAAGGTTTGCATATAATAAAAATTGTCTTAAATCAACGCAAGGGGACTCCCAGAATACGAATAATTTCATTATTATAGGTATAAATTATAATGAACAAATTGACAGATAGACAAATATTGTAATTTTGGTTGAAAAAATTGTTTTTAGCTAAAAATGTTTTGAATTATTGTAAAAGTGATTTTCAGTCAGAATATTTATAAATTATTAACAATTAGAATTGTGATAAACAATGTTTTGCAAAAATTTGGAATTTGTGGTTTTTACAATTGTGGGTTTCCTATTTTCATCTCAATCATACTTGTAAAAATACATTAATTGTTGATTTTTTTAACAAATGAAATGAACAAATATAAAACTTTGGCAAGAAAGTAACTTTTTTTGCACCAAAACTGCTTTAAATTTTTGTGAAAGAGATTTTCAGTCACCATTTCTATTTAAAATTAACAATAAGCAATTTGTATTATTTACTGCAACAAGTTCTATAAAACAGTAACAATTATAATGGTTATAAACAATTTTTTGTGAAAACTTTTGGAACTTATGGTTTCTCAATTTTGGATTTTCCTTCAATATCTGAATTGATGCAGATATTCTGAAAATAGAGTAAGTTTAAGTCTATTAGTTGAAATACAACAATTGTTAATCTTGTAAACAAATCAAATAAATTCAAATTTTTAGCACTTTGGCTTGAAAAAGAATTTTTCACTGAAACTGCTTCAAGTTATCGCGAGAAAGATTTGCGGTCACTATTTTTATAAAAAATTAACAATAGGTGATTTTGATAATTTATTGTTATTATTTCATTTTAAATATTACGAAATTTTATGTATTTAGAAAAGCTTTCTTGCATCCATGAACTTCGATGGAGTAAAGTTAGCTGTGAATTAATAAAAATCACTTATTTCGCTTTTAGTTGTTTTTAAAGCTTCAAACAATCACCGCTATATGGCTGATTATATAACAATTGTTATGAGAAATTTTCGTTTCGACATATTTAAATTTGTGGTTTTTTCAAATTTAGATTCCTCTGAATCATTTGAGGTACCGCCGATATTTTTGAAAATTATATATATTTTATATATATATATATATATGTGTGTGTGTGTGTGTGCGTGTAATTTTATTTGTTCATTTCATAAGCAGTCAAAAAAAAAATCAAAAGTTTTGGCATTTTCCCTTTAGAAAAATCGGCCTTCGACAATCTGGAGATTTTTTTTAAATATCAGGTGGGTATCAATTGTAGGTTTTATGTATCTTTCAGCCTTAGGTAGCTAATGAATTGCTCATAATTTACCAATAAACTGTGTGTTAAATCTGTGTTCGTAGCAACACGCGAGGCCTTGCGTGTTTTAAACTGTCGAATATTTCCTAAATCTTTATTTTGCTCTTCAGCTGCTTCTGTGTAATACTGTGCAATTGGCAAAAGAAAATGTCATATTACATCAGGAGCGTACAATAGAATATTGTGGACAGTAACATGCATATAGTACCATGGGAATAAACATACATAAACCTGGGCCGTCTCAAAAGTATATTTCTGAAATTCGACAAAATCTGTTGGCTCTGTACTTTTGTCAACTTGTATCTAATGTAAGCAAATCTTTCTATTAACTCTGAATTTACTTCGGTAATCTCTGTCGTTAATTCAGGACCAGAAAAAAACCTTCTTGCAGTATTCCCATCACTGGATGTACCTAGAACTTGTTTTACGACATCGATTTTCACCCCAGATTTCTCTCTAAAGGCTGTACATATCCGTCTTCTTGATATCTATTTGTACTTTCTTAAATAATCTGAGTCTAC
>JAUELO010444702.1:0-13833 GCA_032357855.1 Amphibolips quercusostensackenii | reverse complement strand
TAAAAAACCCCCGAGTGAACATTTTCAAGCCATTTTATAAACTTGTATAATAATTATGGTCAAATGTTAAAATTGGTTAAATTAAAAATAGCGCAAAGCTGTGTCTAACAGCGCCATCTGCAAAATAGTAAAAAACAGCTATTGCGTCTTATAGTTTAAGGTCCATGGACACCTTTACATCGATTTGCATGGTTCCTGGAATTCGATTTCCATGTTTTTCAATGGGTTGAAAATTTTTTTTCGGCGAAAAATTCAAGTTTCTTTCCATTTAATTGTTCATAACAACGAAAGTTCACATTGTATTGAAAAAATGATAACAGATTCTGAAAGGGGATACAATTTCACTTCAGAAAAACCTTGGCTTGATTTTTTTACATCCTTTTTTCATCATGTAATTCATGGCCGAAAACTTGGCTGAAAAAGTGTCCAGCTGGGCGCTAATGGGTTAAGTAGTTAAAAAACTTTCGATAATTTCACAAAAGAAAAAAATTTTGGCTATTTTTATGTCGAAATTTCGGTACGAGTCTCCTTTTCCAGCTCCTGATATTTGCACCAAAGTTTCAGTATGCGTAGTCACGGCGTTTTTTAAATAATAATTAAATACTATGAATGTACCTGATAACATCTTTGAAGGGAAAAACTTATATACAATGAATATAATTTTTGTAAATAAAAATGTATCCTTAGCGTGAAGCAATAATTTTTTTAATAAAAAAAGTATCATTTACAAGTAAATAGGTTAAATAGATAAAAGTTCATTTACTTCATATCACTATCGAATACATTTTATCCAAAAAGTTGCGAAATTCTGACAAAAACATTAACGATGCAAAAACTTAAAAAATAAATTTTAATTATATTTGAAGCGGAGAAATACATATAATCCCGCCAAAATGTTGTAATATTCTAATTCTGTTTGAAGATAATTTTTTTGAATTGTCTTCTCAAAATAAAATTTTAAAACGAGATTGGAATTAAATCATTTTTTAATGCACGTAATGAATTAATGTTAATTATAATGTTTCTATTTTACTTGGCCAACTTTAATTTCACAACTTCATTGAATTGTAGTTGGCCAAGTTTTTGCATCGTAGATTTTTTTTGGAGAATATAAGTATATTAAAATACATTGATATATTAATATAGGACTGCTACTAGGTGTGGGTTTCATTTTAATGACCACCAATGTTATGCGCTTTATATTTCAGCAAAATTAAAGATGCCCATACGAGTAGTAATAAGGTAAAGGGTAAATAAAATACAAAAATCAACGTAATTTTATCAGTTATTACCGAATTCTTCTATAAAACCGTTTAACAGATTTGAAATTCTAAAGAGAATCTTAAAGTAAACAAATTTTCTAAAACCTGACAGTTAAACGTTCTTATTCTCCTGAATTATCCCTTTTCTATTTCTAGATCTTATTCTCCGGGTTCTCCAGTCAGGCCTTCTTCTGTCAAGCCTTTTCTTCGTGGCAGGTCTGGGTCTTCTCCTGCCATTTCTTCAACTTACTGCCCACGTGGAATAAAACTTAAAGAAATTAGATTTGTCAGGCTTATTCTCCACACGAATCCGAACGAACAATTTAAAATTCACAGATAAAGTTTTCCACGCGATGAACCAATTACAGTAAGAGGACAATATCAGGTCCTTGGGTCAATGACAAACGAAGAACAAACAGTAATATCAGCGTCCAATGGCAAGGTCTTTACAATACTCGAGAGAAACAACACAATGCTTTGTGGATTGACATTTTTCAATCTTCTGTAAATTTTTTGTAATCAAAGAAATATCCTAAATTATTTTGCATTCTCTAAAATATTGAAATAAACTGAAAACTTCTTAAAAACTTACAAAATGGAAAAAAATCTTTTTTAACAGATTAAAATGTGTAAATATCATTTAGATTCTACGAAATTCCTTAATTCCTGCGAATAAATTAATTAAAATCCATTAAAATATTACAAAGTCTCGTAAAATTATATAAAATTTGATATCTCTTGAAATTTTGAAAAAGCTATTAAAATAGCCTAAAAGATTTTAAAACCTTATAAATTCTTCGAAAATCTGATAAAATCCTTAGGGCTCTTTAACCGTAAAAACCTCATTGATCCTGTAGAATCATTCCATATCTTCCGAAATTCTAAGAAATTTTTTAAAATCGTATACAAATTTTTTCAATCCCCTTAAATCATTAAAATTTGTTTAAATGCATGAAAATTTTTCTATTCTTTCAAATATGTCTTGAAATCTTTTAAAATGCGCTAAAATATCTAAAACCATTTGAAAGCCCTTTAAATTATTAGAACCAATAAAAGATTTATTCAAACTTTCTAAAATATCCTACAATATTTAAAATTTCTTAAAATCGTTTGAAACCCCTTGAAATTTTTTTAATCACTTAAAAATAAACTTGAAATTGAAATCTGTTCCAACTTCCTTGGAATCATTTCAAATTCGCGAAGATATTTTAAATTCTTTGAACTTTTTATAAATCCTTAGAAACTTTTTAAAGTTCTTAAAAATATTATAATATTATCAATAATTTTATAAGTTTATTCATAATATTTAAAATTTTTTGGAATTTTTTTAAATACCTTCAAATTTTTTAAAATTGTTTGAAATCCATTAAGGCTTCTTAAAATAGGCAAACATTGCTTGGATTTTTTTTAATACCCCGGAAACTTAAACAACATTTAAAAACGCTCCACAGTATTAAAATCGACTAAAAATTCTTTAAAATCACATAAAGGTCCTTGGAAATTCCTTAAAATCTGTTAAAATAACGTAAATTATATTAAATCCTTTGAAATAATTTAAAATTGCTAGAAAGTTTTAAAAATCTGTAAAATATTTCTTGGAATTTTAAAAAGTGCCCAAAAACCATAAAAATATATCAAAATTTATTAAAATTATTGAAATCTATTCAAAATTCCGTCAATAACCACTTTTTGAATTTTTTAGAAAATCTAAAATTCAAATTTTGATCTATCTATTTATTTTGAAGCTATAAAAAAAATGAATAGACGAAATTTGCTTACAAAAAAAAAAAAAAATTTTTAAATAATTTGTTGCCAGGACGCGTAATTTTTGTTTTAATCATAAAAAATAACATCAAAAATAAAAATATTAAATTATTTTAAAAGCGACACAAGGTACGAAAAAAAGGTACAGACAAAAGTTGTTGTCTATAAAAGGATCTACAAAAAACAATACACTTTTAAAAAACTTTTGTTTTACTCGCGACCACTATACTTACTTGAATCTTTGAATGTGACTAAAAAAATTATTTTTTTGCTTTATGAACAGCATTTTAAGAATATTGACCAATGTACGACGGTAATTACGGACAAGGAAATCCATTTAGACAATAATTATGATCTTTAATAAATCTGTACATCACTGTGAAGTGCCTATCCGCAAAAGCACACTAAATTTTAGTGCAGACTCGAGTTGCAACATTTTTGGGTCACAAAAAGAAATAAAGACAAATGGATGTTTTTATTCTTCAAAACTTAATGCCACAAATTTTATACTCATGATTTCCTGAGATTTTTCTGGGGGCGTTAAGGCGCCCTTCGATGATTTTCGCCCAGGTGCAATGCACCCCTTTGCACCCAAGTTATTTCGGCCCTGAGATTTTTCCATTGAGAGTCACTTCTGTGAAATGTAAATATCTGATAAGGGCCATATTCACGCATATACCCTATGAGATAACGACTGTAATATATTACATATAATACGATCAAGAACTAGAATATTCACTACTTAAATTGTTATTCAAAGTCTAAATTATTACATTAATTAGTTTTTCTTCCATAAAAAAATGAAGATTGTTCCTACTATTGACTTAATCTTGGGGGCTATCATCAGTTCTATTGGTAAATATAATAATATAATATGTCTCAGATTTTTAAGACTAGAAGTACATTAGAAAGACCCTGCAACACATTGCTGATTATTTTCGTTTCTTTTCTGCCAGGTGCGGATTTTATTTCAATTACTGAAAAAATGATTTATGCTATTTTATAAAGTTCTATTAAATATTTGAAATCTTTACAAAATTCTTTGAAATTTCTTAAATATAAATTAAATTAAACCAAATAATTAAAATTCTCTTCAAAAGCAATTTGTTCAAATCTTCAGAAATCTTCAAAATCCCTAAAAATCTTTGACATTTTTTTCTGCATGTGTAACGACTATAACACTGACTTTTAAAAACATTGACCAGTTTTCAAATTGTGGAAAACCACATAATTTAAAAAATTTACAAAACCTCGTAGTAACTAAAATTTTATCTACAAAAAACCTTTAATTTTCCGATTCATATTTGGTACAACAACTAGGAAGAAATCCCTAAAACATGAGTTTTAGGGTACAAAATCAAACATGCTCTTTTGAGTGTGACTTAATTAAGATAAGGCGTACCAAAAGAAAAACATACGCCCGGAGAGAAAATTAAAATCTGGAAAAGTATACTGGAAGAAAATACACAAGAAAAATTAAATCCTATGTTTCTTGTTGCAGATTTGAGTGCACAGTCCGATGGTTTATCTAATGGCACCCTTATTTCTGGTGTTCCTCGTGGCAGACATTCTTATTCTCCTAAATTATCTTTTTCTCTCGACAGACCTCACACCGCGGGTTCTCTAATCAGGCCTTCTCCACCTACCGAGTCTTCTCTTCGTGCCAGGACCAGGTCTCCTCCTGCCAGTCATTCCTCTCTTCCCCTAGCTGAACCCCCACCTACCGAGTCTGCCCTTCGTGCCAGGACCAGGTCATCTTCTGCCAGTCATTCCTTTCTCCCCCTAGCTGGACTCACAGTTAAAGAAATTAGTTCTGTTCGACTTATTTCCTATTCAAATTTGAACCGGCAATTCAAAATTCTAAAATACACTTTTCCTCGCAATGAACCACTTAAAGTTAGAGGAAGATATCAAGTCCTTGGGCCCATGACAACCGAAAAACAAACTGTGTTATCCACGTCCAATGGTGATGTCTTTGCAATATTCGAGAGGAACTATACAGTCCTTCGTGGAATGTATATAATCGGCGATATGGGCATCCAGAAGCGAGCAAAAATTAACATGGACAGCGGCAAGGTTAAAGAGATGACTTTAGAAGAAATTAACGAATCTCCATTAGGCAAGAATTACCCAGTCTCATCATATTTTAAGCAAATAATGGTAGATGATTCTCGTCCACGTTTAATTCGTTTTTTTTAAATGTACATACAATCAAAATTCGCGGTAGCAATTCGCAGCTGAGTACAACAACAACATCAACTTTGAAGAATTTCCAGAACAACTTTAAAACAATTCTATCAAAAATTTGAACCCACATCAATTTCAAAGCATTGTACTGTTTTTTTGTATATATACATTGTACATATTTAATTAGCTTGTAAATTCTTTAAAATTCTACCGGACATTGTGGCGGAAAAATAATTCCAAGGTCAAGCCGGAAGTGGGTTTGTGAAACTCATGATTTTCCATAACCATGCATGTGTCATGGGTGCACCTACGCGACATTAATTTGCATTCGTCTTCAACGTATTCAACCTTTGTTCACGTGTTGCTCGTGTTTTTTTCGATCTAGCAAGTAATATTTTACTAAAATAATTTCAAATTTGAATTTGTCAATTTATTTATTCTTTAAATAAGTTCTCAGAAATATCATAGCCTAAACTATATGGCAGAACGAAAAAAAATCACTAATTTCTGACCTAGAAAGTAAAATTAAAAGTATTTACAAAAATTATATTTATAAGTCTCAAAAACCATTAAATCTAAACTCGAAATAATTTAAATAATTAATAAGAAACCTTCTACTAATTTTATTAAAATTGCAATCAATTTAGAGAAAGATTAGGGAAATAAGAAAAATTCGATGAAATTCAAATAAGTTAAAGGTGAATTTTAAACAATCGAATGAATAATAAGCAATTGAAAAATATAAAAAATTTATTGTATGTAGTATGTTTGCAATCAGCTTAAAAAAATTCCTAAAAATTCAAAAGGATTTGATGAAAAGCCTAGGATTAAAAATGAGTTTAAAAGACTAAAAAAGATTTTTTTTAAATACACTAGGAAATTTAAAAATCCTAAGGAATGTGATAAGATCGCTTCGAATTATTAAAGTACCCTAAAACATTCATTATCCTTTAGAATGCCTGTGGATTATAAAAATAAATCAAAAATATCTTGAAATCTTTTAACATACCTTAAATTATTTCAAATCTCTTTGAAACTTTTGACATCCCTTGAAATTTCTTGAAACTTCTGAAAATTCCTAGTAATTTTAAAAAATATCCTAAATTATTTTACATGCTTTTGGAATCTTATGAAATATCCTTGAATATCTCACATCCTTTAAAATCTTTTCAAATCATTGAAACAATCAAACATTCTTTGAAATCTTCTAAAATATCCTACAATATTTAAAATACTTCAAAATCCTTTCCAAGGACTTGCATTTTTTTAAACCCTTGAAGACTACTTCAAATAGTTGAAAATTTTCAACCTTGAATCAACTAGTTTGAATTTTAAAATTCCCGGACATTTCCAGGTTTTCCAGATCAATTTTTAAGAAATTTCCAGGACTATTAAACAAATTCTATATAAAAATTAAAAACACATTAATAATTTAATCGAATTCCTATCAATTGGAACTAAAGGATGTTACTGAATTTATAAAATTTTTGATTAACAAAATTATAAAGCATACCATATAAAAAAGTTTCTTAATACACTTTAGAATGAATATTTTTTTTTATTCACTTGGCCAACATTAATTTTAAACATTCATGTAGCTTTACTAGGCTAATCGTAAAAGATTATATAATTTGTGGTATCAGTTTTAACAACTTCAGTAATTGCGTTTTTTCTTTTGCAACCAGCTCTAATGAAATGTAAATATCTGATAAAGACAACCTTGACGCCTACAATCTCTGAAAGGAACAACTGTAAGATACAATATACAATCTGATAAATAACTAGAATTTCAATTTGTTACACATTTATTCTAAGTCTTTATTAATACATTAATAAGATTTTCTACTAATCAGGAAAAAATGAGGATGGTTTTCGTTTTCACCTTAATCTTGGGGGTTACCCTCAATTCCATTGGTAAGTATAACATAATAATTATGAATTTAAGTGAATTTTTTAAGTTTCACGCAAATCAGAATTTATACAATTCAATCTACATTCTATCCAGCTGCTGTTTACTTTTAAAGTTCGTGTCAGTTTTTTTGATGTGAGTACATATTTAGTATGAATTCATTTTAAGGGATATGTAATAAATATTATTCAAAATTTGAATTTACAGAAACATAGCTTATTCTTTTAAAAAGTGCGCGTTAGAAAAAGAAGAGAATCCAAAAAGTGACCCTGATATGTTCCATATTTTAGAAAAATTAAAGTTGTTCATATCAAGGTTGCCCAAAAAAAAGGTTTCGAATGCATAAATTTGAAGAGCAAATTGTTTTATTTTAGTTGAATAATAATTATTAAACTGTTTAAATTCCTCAAGAACTTTAAAATCCTTCAAGATTTAATAAAATCCTTTATACATATCATGTGAAATTCATTCAAATACCGTAAAATCCAAAATTTCCTATCATATTTTCTCGTACAAGTTTAACTACCTTTAGTACTAATTAAAGCTTTCCCGGCTGAAAACCTTCAGAAAGATTAAAAAATTCTTAACTACATTTTTGGGATAGCTTCCTGTTTATATGGTATAACTTTTGCAAATAGGAACTCTTCTGGGAAGCAAAACTTAATGTTTTTATTAGACAAACTATTACTTCTCACTTGTTCTTATAGTAAAAAATCACAAAGATTGATAAACAGCAGTTAATATAAGGTTATTTTCATAGCGTCTCTGAAAATAAAAACATGCCGAGAAAGAAAATTAAAAAACAATAAATTATGCCAGAAGAGAATACACAAGGAAAATTGAATCATCTGTTTATTGTTACAGAGTTGAGTTTACAGTCCGAGAATTTGCCTACTGGCACCCCTATTCCTGATGTTTCTCGTGGCAGACGTTCTTATTCTCCTGAACTGTCTCTTTCTCTTGCTAGACCTCACTCTGCTAGTTCTCCGATCAGGCCTTTTTTAACTGCCGAGCCTCCTGTCCGTGACAGGTCCAGGTCTCCTCCTGCCAATTATTTTTCTAATGTCCGACTACGTGCAATTAAAGCTGAAGAAATTCAATTTGTTCGTCTTATTCCACACGCGAATCCAAGTAGGCAGTTTGAAATTCGAAGATACACTTTCCCTCGCGATGCACCGATTCATGTTAGAGGAAGACATAATGTCCTTGAGCCAATGCCAAATGGAGAACAAAATGTATTAGCAGCATCAAATGGTGAAGTCTTTGCAATATTAGATCGAAATAATACAGTTCTTCGTGGAATATACATAAGAAAACAAGACACTCAAAAACGGATAAAAATAAACATGTACAACGGCATAGTAGAAGATATGACTGTTAAAGAAATGTGGGAAGCTCCTCTGGGCAAGTGTTGCCCAATCTCTAAATATTTTAAAATAATGGTCGTAGATGACACTTCTCCACGGTTATTTAATTTTTTTTGAATGCAAATACAATCAAGTTTTGCCATAGAAAATCGACCCTAAGTACAATAACAACAACAAAAAACCTCAAATCTATTTTATCAAGAAAACTAAAGGATTTCTACTTTTCTGGGATTGACGGCACAATTCTAAACATATTTTGATAGAATTTTGCTAAGGGCCATTAGGCGCTATAGGATATAAAGATTGTGAAAAATTGAGCTTGATAAAGTCAAGACTGTAAAATATTTAATTTATAAAACTATACGAATTTTAAATCTTTTACCCTTGTCAAGAGCCACAAGAAAGACTTTCAAACCGATTGACACAAAATTTTAAGTAGAATTTCAGTACAAATAGTCTCGTTTTCCAGCTTCTGCTATTGGTACCATAATTTTAGAAAGCGTAGTCACGACGTTTTTTTCTCATTAAATAATAAGAATTCAGATAATAATATCATGATTGTGAAAAAGGTATACACAACGTATATAAGATTTGTAAAAAAAATGTATTATTGGTGTGTAACAATGATTTGTTTGATTAAAAAACAATAATTTACAAGCTGATGAATTAAATACATATAAATTCAATTATATCACATTACCATCGTATATATTTCATCCAAAGAGCTGTGAAATTCTACAAAAAAAATCTGGGATCAAAAACTTTAAAATAAATTTTAATTGTATTTCAAGCAGAGAAATGCATTTCATCCCACTAAGTTCCTGTAATATTCAAATTCTGTTTATAAATCATTTTTCTTAATTGTCTTATCAAATTCAAATTTTGAAACGACACAAAAAAAACCAATGCACGTACTTATCCGTATATATTATTACAGGACTGCTACTAATAGTAATTTAAAATTCAAAGCTGCAAATAGTTTATTTTACCATTTCAATCATGTACTCAGTATCTATCTATCACATACGAACTTTTTTAGTAATTTATGAAACTATATTCTACTCGTCGTTTTCAGAATTTTATGAATAAATTTTTATATAATAACCAGATAAGACTATATCTTAATTTAATCTAACTCCTCCACCCCCCCTTTCTGTTTAATTGAAACTTTAAGAGGAGCTTTCGAATTATTAGAGGACTGCTACTAGTAGTTTATTTCACCTTTTCACTAGATACGTCTCTGGAGCCTTCTCCTGTCCAGCCTTCTCTTCATGTCAGGTTTAGGTCTTCTCCTGCCATTCATTCTACTTACGGCCTAGGTGGAATTATTCTTGCACACATTAAATCTGCTCGGCTTATTTTTTACACAAATTTAAACCGACAATTCAAAATACGAAAATACACTTTTTTTTGCGATAGACCAAATACGATAAGAGAACAAATTCAGGACCTTAAGCGCATGACAACCGAAGAACAAACTTTATTATCAGCGTCCTATGGTAAGATCTTTGTGATACTTGATGTAACATCAAACGTAAGGGTAATATTTAAGGTAAGGAAAATCAATATTTGCGGTAGCAAATCTCCGCACAGAGGGCTACTTTGCAAAATCTACTTTCAAAACATAATATCTGTCAAACAAATTGACCAAATTAGATGCTCTTTGAATGAAATAAGAGCTTATTTGATGAACAATAAGACCAATGCAATAATTATAAGTAAAAGTTTTCCCGAATATCCCGGCCTGAAAAATGCTTAAAAAGACAGTCATTTTTCTACTAAATTTAGAAAATTATACTGCAACTAGATAATGAAAAGTTTTTGCTAGTGCAAGACACCATATTGTATAAATTTTTCAATGTTGAATTTATGTATGCCAGAAAAAATAGCGTAGCGCATTTCCTTTCTAAAAAATCCTGTTGAAGATGGAAAATCCAGTATAGAGAGACAAAAATCGGAAACATGATAATGACTTAATAAAGTTAATTACCTTCACGTTTTTAAGGTTGCTGAATTGAAATTGAATCAATTTTTTAAAAAAATTAAATAAAATCATGGCTTGCTATTCTAACTTATAAATTGAAAAATTTTTAAAGTTTTGAAAACATCTTGCCTACACTACTTTATAAGGTAAAAATTTATGAGATTACGGGTCGAAAAATAAATCCACACTATGATTATCACTGGGACAGATTTAAGAATTTTGGATTCTATACCTTTAAAATTTAACTGTGATGATAAAAACTATTTAAAATTACATCAATTTGAATTGTAAAAACATAAGACATCAAATAAATCTAAACTTGGTTTCAAACTCAATACTTTTAACATTAAAATTTTGACATTGAAATATTTATTTTACGTTAATAAATTAAATTGTAGTAATGTAAATTGTCTAAAATTATATAATTGGTCAAATTATGATCCAGAATTTTTTAAATCCTTGAAAAAACTTGTCTACCTACAAATTCTGAAAAACATTAAGGCAAGCTACTGAGAATGAAACATTTTCAACCCTTTAACTAAATAGAAATGTTGAAAACAAAAAAATTCCCCAGATAAAATTGAAAAAAAAATTACTCGCTTTTTACTAATAACAAATGTCAATAACAAACAAGGTGGATATCTTAATCGAGGAAACAAATTACTGGCCACCTTTCGTTTTTTTACCGCTACGGTCTCAATGACCTGAAACTGCAAATTTTATCATTTCGAGTAATCAAAACTGAATTGCTGAAAATTGAATTTAAAATTGAAATAATTTTAATTCAAAAATTTTTTTAAAATTGAATGCTTAATAATTTACATGTATAAAATGAAATCTAGAACGCTTTTTAATTAAAAAATTAAAAATTGAATTCAGTTAAACTGCAAAATTTTACATGCTTAACTTTTATAAATTGAAAAGGGCAAAGATCTCTGGTTAAAAAATATAAATCCAAGCTTTAATTTTCTACCAAACAAAAATGAATTTTCAACCAGAGAGATGAATTTTCAACTACTTACAACAATGAATCAGCCAACCCAAAAAAAAAAAAATTTAACCAAAAAGTTTCACTTTTATTCAAGAAGATAAAGTAAGTGAATTTTTAAACCAAAAAGACGAATTTTCAACTAAAAATGGTCAGTTTTGAATCAAAGAACAATTATTGTTGATTTTTAACAAAGTGGTGCAGCCTTAAACCAAGTATTTCAATCCTCAACCAAAGAAGATTCTCATATTTCCAGGTTTTCTAAATAGGTGAATTTTAAAAACAAAAAGACGAATTTTTAGATAAATAGTTAAATTTTAAACAAAAATTGATTTTCTGCTCAAATAGGTAGTTGGATTCTCTACTAAAATAGTTTAATTGTCAACCCAAAATGACGACATTTTAACCAAATAGTATGACTTTTCAAGAAAATTGTTAAATTTTTAACCAAATTAGAAATTAAAAAAAATTCTTAATATATATATTAAATTATAGACATTTTCATTCTAATTATTTGGCCTACCTTGATTCAATAAATTCATGTCGTTTCACTTGGCTAATACGTAAAAGATTATATAAATTATGATATCAATTTTAACGAAATTACTAATTAAATTTTTTTCTTGAAATTTATTCTCATGAAGTATAAATATCTGATAAGAACATCCTTCACGCATATAACATATGAGATAATTAAATTTTCTTTCAATCAAAAAAATGGGGATTGCTTCTACTATCGCCAAACTTTATTTGAGTTTGTCCGAAATGAGCACGAATTTAATCTGACATTGTTTTGGAGAAATCCAAAATTTGTGTGTTAGAAAAAATTAAAATCAAAAAGTGTCCCTATTAATACAGAATTCGTACGACACGTGCATGTGTACATTAGGGTGAACCTGAAACACGTGAATAATTGTTTTTAAATTCTTTTGCTCTTAGGTAAGGATTTTACTTCAGCGACAAAAAAAATAATATGCAACAAATTTTAGCAAAACTGAAGTTGTCCATATGGTCAAAAATAGGGCAACATTTAAAAATTGAAAAATCTACATATATTTTCAGTTCTTGCCGCATAATAAATTGCTCTATAATAATCTGTTTTTTATTACAGAGTTCACTTCACAGTCCAGGGATTCACATCGTAGCACGTTTATTCCTGGTGTTCATCGTGGCGGGCGTTCTTCTTCTCCAGATTTGTCTCTTTTATTTAGCAGACCTTATTCTCCTAATTCTCTGACCAGGCCTTCACTTCCTGCCAAAACTTCTTCTCGCGCCAGGTCCAGGTCTCCTCCTGCCATACCTTCCTCTCACAACCCGCGGGAATTGTGCCTAAAAATTAGATCTGTTCGGCTTATTCCCGACTCGAACCCAAACCGGAAATTTGAAGTTCGAAGATACATTTTTCCTCGCGATGCATCGATTAAAGTGAGAGGAAAACATCAGATACTCGGGCCTATGCCAACCGAAGAAAAAATTGTATTATCAACATCTAATGGTAATGTATTTGCAATACTGAAGAAAAACTATACAATCCTTCGTTTAATGTACACAATAGGAAGTAAAGGCAATCAAAAATGCACAAAAATTAACATCGACAGCGGCAAGGTTAAGAGATGATTTAAGATGAAATCAACGAATCTTCATTAGTCAAGTATCACCTAATCTTATCATATTTTCAACAAAAAATGGTAGACAAATTTCATCCACATTTAATTAATTTTATTTATATGTAAATAAAATCAAAGTTCTTAGTAGTATATAGCCGCCAATTACAATACTAACAACAAAAAACCATAAACTTATTTTCGCGAGAGAAAATATTTCAATTAAGTTCAACTAAGAGCGTTAAGTGCAAAAGGACATGATGCTTGTGAAGAATTAAGCTTGATTAATTTTAAACTGTACAATTTTCGACTAAGAAAACTATACAAAATTAGAATCTTTCGTCTTTGACAAGGTCCACAGGCAAGCATATCTAACCGATTGTCACAAAATTTTAACTGGACATGTACAGAATCATTTCCTAGTGATATTTATGACGAATTTATGTAACTTTATGAAAAAAAATTGCTTCTTAATTTTTGTTCACGTCTATGGAAAATTCTATGGACCGATTAGCAAAAATTTTTAACTATAGGTGTGTGACAAAAATTGGAATGATGATTAAAGAGCCGGAATTAGTAACAACAGAACAGATGGATAAATATAGGTTTAATAATTTAAAAAATGCAAATAATCTACCGCAAAGAGAAGCAAATGCATTTTTATTAGAAAGCAATGGTCAAAGTAGTGATTCAGAAGTTGAATTCCAACCTTGCAATAATTTTGATCACAGTCCATCTTATGTCGAGTAAAAAAAGCGAAAAATAAAT
>JAUELO010444677.1:0-13835 GCA_032357855.1 Amphibolips quercusostensackenii | reverse complement strand
TGTCACTTTTTCTACACACTTGAATATGTAATTGTTTATTTTAAATGAGCTATATGCTGTTGCCGGTTTCATCTTTCCTTGCACATTCACTTTATCATTCTTCTATTACTAAGAAGACAAGGCATAACTTCAAAGTAAAGTGCAGAAGCGGCGGAGCCTTTTTTCTAGGCGAGGGTAGGGTCATAGGCCCATAATATTTAATGGCGTAATTTGTACACGGTATAATAATATTATGCTACGTAAAAATTGTACATAAATAAGAAATCAACAATCAATAGTGAATATGGGTAAAAAATTTATATTGCCAAAGATTTCACAAAAATTTCCATTATTTCTCAAAGATTTGACAAAGATTTTAAAGATTTAGCAAAGATTTCAGATAGATAAAAAATATTTCACATAGATTTAAATGATTTTGTAAAAAATTTTAAGATCTCACAAAGATTTTAAGACTTCACAAAGATTAGAATGATTTCCCAAAAATCAAAAAATTTTCACAAATATTTGGCAAAGATTTCGGATAGATATAAAAGATTTCACAAGGACTTCAATAATTTTTCATAGATTGCAATAATTTTACAAATATCAAATATTTCAAATATTTCGCAAAGATATTCAAAGATTTTAGAAAGTATTCTCAAAGATCTACAAAGCTTTCAGAAATGTTTTACAAAGATCAATAGTTTTTAAAAGATTTCACAAAGATTTCAATTATTTCACAAATATTACCAAATATTTTACAAAGATTTCAATGATATCACAAATATTACCAAATATTTCGAATATTATCAAAGATTTCTAAAGACTTTACAAAAATTTTAATAATTTCCTAATTATTTCTAAAATTACACAAATATTTCGCAAATATATTGAATAGATTTTGAAGAATTTACAAAGACTGAAATTTTTTCAGAAATATCACTAACTATTTCACAAAGATTTTAATAATATAACAAATATTACCAAATATTCAGAATATTATCAAAGGTTTGCAAAAACTTCATGAAGATTTTAATAATTTCCTAATTATTTCTGAAATTTCACAAATATTTCGCAAATATATTGAATAGATTTTGAAGAACTTACAAATACTTTGATTATTTCAGAAATATTTCCCTCAGATTTAAAAGATTGCATAAAGATTTCCCAAGGATTTCAAAGAGATTAAAAATGTTTCACAAAGATTTCAATGATTTACCAAAGATTTGTAAGATTTCACAAAAATTTTAAGTATTTAGCAAAGATTTCGGATAGATTGAAAAGATTTTAGAAGGATTTTACAATAATTTAAGAAAGATTTTGCAATGATTTCACAAAGATTAGAATAATTTACAGAGATTATTAAAATTTCACAAATATTTTGCAAAGATTTTGGGAAGATTTCAAAGGTTTTACAAAGACCTTAATAACTTTCCAAAACTTGCAATAATTTCCCAAATATTACCAAATATTTTAAATATTTTCGAAAGATTTTAATGTTTCTTTTAAGATTTTAAAATATTTTAATAATTGTACAATAATTATAAAATATTTCAAAATTATTTCAAATACTTCGCGAAAATCTTCAAATATTTCAGAAAGATTTAAATAATTTTTTAAAGATTTTTAAGTTTTCACAACGATTTTGGATAGATTACAATAATTTTCCAAAAATTTCACAAATTCTGAAAATATTTTGCAAAAATCTCGAAGATATAAAAGAATTTGCAGACTTCAATTCTTTCACAAATATTTTCACTAGACTTCAAACTTTCGACAAATATTTAAACGATTTTTCAAAGATTTAACAAAGATTTCAAAACTTTAGATAAGGTGTCAGATGGATTAAGAATACTTCACAAAGATTTTAATGATTTCCCAGAGATTTTCAGGATTTCACAAAAATTTTTAATATTTAGCAAACATTTAAGATAGATTTCAATAATTTCACAAAGATTGCAGTGATTTACCAAAGATTTAAATTATTTCGCAAAGATTTCGGATAGATTAAAAAAATTTCACAAAGATTTCACAAAGATTCTAAATATTTTTCAAAGATTTAAGATAAATTTAAATAATTTTACCAAGATTGCAATAATTTCAAATATTTCGCAAAGATTTCGAATATATTTAAAAGATTTTTAAAAAATTTTAATTATTTGTCAAAAATTTTAATGATTTCTAACAAATTTCAGAAATTTCGCAAAGATTTCCGATAGATTTAAAAGATTTTACGAACACAAAAATTATTTCACAAAGATTCCGGATATATTTTTTGAAAAATTCAAACGATCCGATGAATTTAGTCATTCGATTTCAGAGGCGGACAAACTAATACTTTGTCCCTCCCTGCTCGATTTCTGGAGAGGGGAATTGCCCCCTATGCCCCTTAGGGCTCCGACGCTACTGGTGAAATATATAATTTTGAAGGAGAATATAAATGTAACTTTTTCTACACACTTGAGTGCGTAATTGTTTATTAAAAATGAGTTATTTAGTATTTTTGATTTTATCTTTCCTGGTACATTTACTTTATCATTCTTTTATTGCTAATAAGATTTTTATATAATTCTATTTGTGGGAGTTATAGCCAGTTATTATTTGAGAAGTGTATAAGTTATTTGTTTTTGTTAAGTTTAACTTGGGTAAAACTTTTTTTTAATAAAACTGCCACAAATTGTTTTAATTGTGGAAATGCAGATATCACTAGTTACACTCGCGACAATATTACGTGTACGTCTTGAGAAAATAAGAAATTTCCTGAGTCGAATGCCGTACATGATGCGGCTGTCCGGCAGACCCCACCCACTGCCGTGTAACTCTAATTTAAAAATATTTTTATATATAATATCATGTTGTTCAAGAAAAGTATCAAGAAATTTTTGAAAGCTTTGCACATATCGACTACATCTTAATTTATTTTTTATCAAAATAAGATAGAAACAGAATCTATCTGACGATTTTTGAGACAATTAACGAACATATGATAGATTAGATAAGAGGAATACATTTGGGCGGTTTTTGTTACACAAAATAAAGGCGTGATTTAAAGGAGCCGCGAATGAGGAAAGCGCACCAAAGCAAACTAAATTTAACTTTGGTATATAATATTTTATAATATTTTAATAAATTTTATTTATATTCAAAATTTATGTCTGTAGGTTAATCGAACTGTTATAATATTTATTAATAAAAATGGATACTACTATTCTTCTTTAGTAAGTATTTTTTTCTCTAGTCAAAATTTCAATATTGTTAAAGTTAAAGTGGAAATAATGGTTAAAATTCCAACAAAGTTGTGAAAGACGTGTTTAAAAATTTCCAACCCTGCAATCTCTCTCATGTTTGAAAACTCTAGTTTTTAATCTTCTGCCTGTTTCACCAATGAATACTTTTTTACAGCATTAACATTTAATCATAAAAGCAATACCAGAAAGATTTTGAGTGTTTTTAATATCTTTTTAATTCATTATAATTTTTGAAAATACTAATTATATTGTTTAAATAAACATTTATATTGTATTTTTTTAACGAAGGTCGTTATATATAATCTATCATATGTTACTCAATTGTTCCAAAAATCATTAGATAGATTCTGTTTTTATCTTATGTTAATGCAAAATAATTAAATATGTAGTCTTCATGCACAAATCCTTCAAAGTTTTTTGAGCCTTTTCTTTAACAACATGATATTTTATATAAAATCATCTTTAACTGGAGTTTCTAACTGGAATTTATATTTCAAAATGTGACCACGAATTATTGACATGTTTGATATACTTCAATATTAAATAATCTTGTTCTTTACAAGGGTATTAATTACAGGTATATAATATATTACTTTTATTTTCTATTTAAGTAACAATACTCTATGAAAAATTTACTGGTGAATTTAAATTATTTATTAAGGTTTATTGAAAAAGGCACGCAGTGTTAGCCTAAACGTCAGATCTTAAGAATAAACAAACTTTTTATGAATTTTGTTTTATATTTTTAATATTATTGAAGATCGTAAGACCTACAAAAATCCTAACGCAATATCACAACAACTTTGTATTTTTTTGAAAAATCGAAAATATAAATTTTGACCGCACAGAAAATGATGAAAAATCAAAAATTCCATTTTGCAGTCAAACCATACAAGATACAAAAAAATAAATCCACATAAATTGTGTATTTGAAAAAGATCTGCAAATTTGTTACAAATAACTTTTTGTTACGACGCGCAGCTTTTGTTTTATGTGTAAAAAACTACATTATTACATTAACGCGCGAAATGACACTTTTTCAATGCTTTTGTCAGCGTCTTTCTACACTATGAAAATGGTTTTTAAAAATTTTTAAATAATCGCTTCTGATGGTAAATCGTATGAATTTTTTAAATATGCAATGCGAATAAAAAAAATGCAAGTCTAAAAAGAAATGATTATTTATTTATACAAAAACAAAGTTTATCAAATGAAGCTTAATTTTTTTTAATTAAATTTTTACTTTGAATCAGCAAAAGAAGATCCCTAAATAGTGAATAAATTGTGTCGTTGGACCCTAAACTTAAAACTAGAAAATTTGATGGCAGATTCGTTCTCAGTGACCTAAAAAACCACTGTATACAAAATTTTATAATAATTTCACAATATTTTATTTATATAGGCACCATATTGGATCCG
Source organism: Amphibolips quercusostensackenii (assembly GCA_032357855.1). NCBI lineage: Eukaryota > Metazoa > Arthropoda > Insecta > Hymenoptera > Cynipidae > Amphibolips > Amphibolips quercusostensackenii. The sequence goes on along the minus strand of JAUELO010444677.1, from coordinate 9,189 downwards.
CCATTTTAAATATAAAAAACTGCTGGAAAATTTGTGATGAGCGACCCAAAAAACCCTCATATACGCTTTTTCATGAAAAATTACAGAAAGGTCTTATTATTCGCAAAAGTGATAAAAATAGCATAGAATTTTTTGCTTTCAGCCGCCATATTGGATGTTGCCATTTTGATTTTCGCGAAACTTATTCATACAATCTCAAATTTAAGGTCCAGTGCCCCAATGGATTCACTATTTAGTGATATCCTTCTGCTGATTCGAAGAAAAAATTAAAAAAATGTTTTATTTAATGGATTATGTTTTTTCATAAATAAACAATTATAACTTTTTAGGGTTGCACTCTTTCGAAAATTGCATTGCATATTAAAATAAACTCAAGACGATTTGACATCAAAAATCATAATGTTGAAATTTTTTTAAGACCGTTTTTATAGTGTAGAAAGCAGCTGACAAAAGCATTGGAAAAGTAGCATTTTGGGCGTTAATGGTTTAAAAAGAGAAAATTTGAATTTTTAGACACAGAACACAAAATACGAAAAAACAAATGGACAAAATTTTTTACTCAAAAAAAGCTGCAAATTTCTTATTACTTATTTATTGATAGGATGCGTAGTTTTGGTTTTAATTGTAAAAAATAACATTTACAATAAAAAAATTAAATATTTGAAAAACGGTGCAGGACACCAAGAAAATGAATTAACAAAAAGTGTGCCTTTAAAAAAATCTACAAATCTGTCATTCAATGTTTGGTTAAAAAATTTATCTTCCTTAGTTTAAACTTCAATTATTTTTTTCAAAATTGCTCTATTTTGTTGAAAATTAAACTGTTTTGGTATAAAAGTATTATTATTGGTTAAAAATTTATTTGCCTGGTTGAAGATTTTTTAAAATTTTTAATATGTTTTTTGATTATTAAAAAAATGTTATTAGAATTTAATGTTTCTAGGTATAAAAATAAATTTAAAATCAAATACAAATAACCAAGCGTGGAGCGCGAGTTTAAATAATTTTGAAATCGAATATCGATCGCGAAGCGCTAGTTTCTGGATGAGAATGTGTTTCTTAAGGTCGATAGAACCTTAAGTAAATTAGTTTCTCTCTGCACTTAAAACTACAGTAATTAAACCAAAGGCATGTAACAGTGATAAAGCTCACAAAGCGAGCATAAGCCCACGAAGCGCGCAGCAGCGAGTGTATTATATATAATTCTAAGCAAATTTATAAATCAAATTTAGACGAAAAATTATGTTACACTAAACATCATCGTAGCTTGTTTGATAGAATTTTCAGTAATTTAAACCGCAACTGTTGCTTGAAAGATGAAAAGTTTTTCTTTAGACTTTGAAAGAAGTGTGAAAAAACGCAAGTCTTTCCGATAATGTTATAATTCAATAAAAAGGTTATTGTAATTATGCAGAAATTATGCTGTGCCTGAAAATATTTAATGAATTACAATTATAAACTTTAAAAAAAATTATATAAACACATATGAAAAATCGAGCGCTAAGCACAGGAATCGTATGTGCATAATCATTTGCAACATGAATTACAGAATAAAATAGATTAAGTGTGTAAATAATCCAGTGTTTTTACTTTGAATCAACACTTGGTGAATACGCTATGTGGGTGAAGGTAGCATGAGGTAGTCTATTTACAAGTTTTTCCATACTGCATTCTCATTATGCCAATAAAGTTAAGAATGCGACAATATCGCGTTATTTATTTGAACTCTTCTGTTTGTCACTTTCTTGTAATTTAAGTAGCAAAATATCACTAGTATAATTATAATATTTTTCATTAAACTACATTTTAATATATTTTAACAATTTTGGAACATTTACCTTTTTTTTGGCCCAATGCAAAGTTATTTTTCCAAACACGTAATCCCCATTAAGGGGTCCACTACTAATCTTTGGAGGTTCTCCAGACCAATCGGCTGTTATTTCCACTGTATCATGAAAAAGTAAACAAATGCATTATATGAAATGAAGCAGTAATAAATTTATAAATTGAAATAAATAATGCCTAATACCCGTGTGACCAGTATTCTTTATGGTCAATTTTGTTGGTAATTTCCGAAAGTCTTTAATTATCATTGTTTTCTTATATTCTGGAAAACCAGTGATGCCAGTTTCCTTTATAAGAATGGGAGATTGATGTTTTCCATTACATTGTGAATATTTTTGGCCCCACTTTCTGGCATTTTTATAATTAAATGCATCTGTATAAAAGAAAAAAATTGTAAAGCTTTGTAATTAGGAGCAATTATCTAAATTATCACTTTTATCACTTCGATGATTTTTCAAGAATGAATGTTTTTTATTATTTAACATAATATAATCATATCTCTAATGTGAATGCATTGATATTTTTTTTAAACGTCACCATTTTGGAATCACATTTGAATTTTACCTTTTCTTTAAGAGAAATGATTATGGGCATGTGATATGTCGTCGTGTGGTAAATCAGGTTCAGTTCCCCCGTTTTTTTGTCCACAAAAATTAAATGTTTAAAAACTGCATTCGGAAATGCTATGAAATAGTATAACGGACGTCCCTGGACCCGTTTTTGAGAAATAATAACAAAAAAAAATTATTGTGCTAAATAAAAATTTTATGGACGTGCACTATCTTGAAGTTAGGAACGATTTTCAGCTCTTTTTCCTTTTTTACATGCCTTGCAGTTTCTGCGAAAAAAGCTAGTGGCTTAGAGGGCGTACAAACTTTGAAACTAATTTTCTTTTTTTAACTACTCATAAATTATTTATAAAATAAAGTTTTTTAATTTCTTACGAATAGCGTTAGTACTGGAACAATAGTTTCTATGTTTTTTTCTTGTTCTAAGTTTTGTGGAGAAAAATATTGTGTATTTTATGCGTGGGAGAAATATAAAACACATAACCTCAAAATACACATACTTTTACCAAATTTAGAAAAATTAAAATTCTTCTATTGATTCCATAAAAAAAGAGTCAAGGAACGTCAGTTAGCATGTTCTCTATTATACCCCAAATTTTTTTAACGAAATGTTTATTATTGTGGGAGAAAATCCAGAGGAACCTAGCACTGCTAAAATGGAGAATTTTCTAAGGATCACATTATTTATGGAATAAACTATTTGAATTTCCTACAAATAAGATTAGTTCCGGGACATTAGTTTTCTTCCTTGACCTAAGTTTGCAGCGAAAAATACTGTGTACTTTGGTATGAAGCGTGGGATAAATTGGAGAAATATAAGACACATAACCTCAAAATATACACACTCTCACCAAATTCATCAAAATTAATTTTTTTTCAAAGGATCCTACAAAAAAGAAGTTAAGGGACGTCAGTTATCATGTTGTCTATCATTTCCCAAATTTTTAAGACGAAATGCTTATTATTGTGGGAGAAAAGTCGGAAGAATCTTACACTGCTGAAATCGAGAATCTTCTAAGTACCACATGCCCTCAAATAAGTCTAAAAAAAGTTTCAAAATATCACTTACTTGTTCCTAAGATGAGACTGAAAAGAATAGTCGCTATCAAGTGAAGCTGATTGATTTCGCAGCGCTGCAGAGTCTAAAATCATAAAAAGGAAAAAATATTACAGCTGTCTTTCAGATAACGTGATGAATAAATTGTAAATTCTACTAATCGGATACTAGTATCTTAAAAATTGAATTTGCTCTTAAAAAACGACTATATATAGGCCTAGATTCTTATTCCTCTTATCTTGTTTTCTTAACGTTTACTGTACTGTAGTTATTATTTTATCATTTATATGATTCTAAATGTTTTAGTGAGATTTAGATTTTTTAAAATAAAATTTATTATTAAATAAAACACGCGTTTTAAAGTAATAAAAATATTTTGTAATCAACACGACATATCGCATATTTTTTCTGTAATGGATTTTTGTACTTTGGCATACATGCACTTTAATGTTTTCTATGATAAATTAAAATATTTCAGCTGCCAATTAAAATTAAAAGAGGAATTTTTTGAAATAATGGATTCAAAAGACCCTAAATACTTTTTTCAATTCTGTAAAACATCAGAGTAAATTATTATATTTAAAATAAAACAATAGATGTTTTCCAAAGTAAAATAATCCACTAGTGACGTCAACTAAAATGAAATAAGCTATTTTTGGCAAAAGTGGGCTTGAGAGACAGAAAATTTTGTTTTAAATTTTGTCAAAATTCTGCGGTCGTTTTTAGTGTACGTTTTTGCTGTTGCTCGTTGCTAAAAAATGCATGTTTGATAAAAAATGTATCAAATTTAGAAATAACTTTTTTGTGAGTGTAGATTTAGAGAGCAGAGGGCCTAATGAGAAAAAGACTAACCTGATGGATTTGGAATAGGAAAAAAATATACTTTCACAAAAACTGCAGTTCAAGTTATAGATATTATTGTTCTTACCATCAAGGAAACTGGCTAAGATGAACAGAACAGTAGCACTCAGAATCTTTTTTTTTCTGGCGTGAAAAAACGCGCTTGTGTGGAATTTTGATACCGGTGTTAATAATGATTCGTCATGGCAAGTGTCACCGTATATGTACTAAACGCTATCTCATTTAGTGTACTTCATTTTGACCCTCCGCTCTTCTAGTCTTCAAGATACGAGAAAAACATGTTTATTTCAATAGTCACATTCACCAAAATATTCTATTTTACAACGCATGGTTCGAAGAGGAGACAGTTGCCATAATTTTTTCAAATCATCTGATTAAAAATACAGAAACGCACTTTTTGAAACTTGATAAAACTAAAAACAACACATATCTGGGTCACCTTAGTCCCTGCATCATCGTTAGCACTTTTCTGTTTATATTATTAAGAATCGCTCTAGGAGCCATCAGTGGACACACATGTCCAGACATTGGTATTCTGAGCTGGAAAGGATACAATTTACAGAAAAACGTCAATCCTTGATAAGATTTTTGTTTTTAGTTTTGGTTGCTGTTGTGCTACATTGGAATAAATAGAAAGAAGCTTAAGATACGATCTTCTGTCAAATCATTTCAATTTTTTATTAATAACTAAAGCCTCGACAAAGAAAATGTTAAAGCAACAAAAATATTTTTAGTTAAAATGCGTTTCACAGCATGACGAGAAAATTCTACCCGATGATTTTCTGTTCTATATTCGTATAATGTTATTAAATAAACTAGTGAAGCATATGTCCATACAATATTCACGAAGTCTGTTTCCTAGTTTATAATGTTGCTTTTTCGTTGCTTAAGTAAAGATAAATGTGGTACACAATATTTCCCAGACGGAATAATTATATATAGTCTATACATAGTAAAATAAATTATGTATAAATTTAGATTATCTCATACAAAAAATGTATAAAACAAGTGAATATTATGTATAATATTTGCCACTATTCCTAAGTTTCTGCCCGGGTTTTTACTTTGATTGAACCAGAGTGAAACTGTACAGAGATAAGGTAAACTGAAAATAAACCAAAAAATTTAAAAAAAATCGATGAGGGGCCGTCTAAAAATTAGGCTACCAACTAGAAAGAAGGTAGCGCTAAAAACTACCTTTGATAACAGGAGGAAGGGGGAGGTTAGTAAAAGTAATGTTACGAACCTGATAAGTTTGAATGTCACTTTCATGATGAAGACTTTGTACTCTTTCCTCTTTTTCCCTATTTTATTCCTTCTTAAAGAATTATTTTTTCCCATTTTTCTGAGAAAATTAAAAAAAAATCAAAATAAAAAGTTGTATGTTTTTGTTGACATTGAAACTATTATTATATTTATTATTATTATATTACAACGTCATCTTTTTTGGTCAAAAATTCAACACTCTTGTTTGAACTACATTATTGAAAATTCATTTTTTTTCTTTGTTAAAGATGCATCTCTTTGGTTAATAATCCAGAAACTACGTTGGTAGAAAATTAATCTCTTCGATTAGAAAATAAACTTTTAGGGTCAATAATAAACTCTTTTGTTGAAAATTCATTTATTTAGCAAAGGTTCATCATTTGAGTTAGAAATTCTACTAGTGAGTTAGAAATTCATGTATCTTGTTTAAAATTTGTCTTTTCAGTAGAAAATTAATCTTTTACATAAAAAATTTATTCTTTTTTGTTTGAAAAGTTAGCTATTTGATAAATTATTTATCTCTTTTGCTTCAAATTCTAACTATTTTCTTGAATATAGGTGTATTTTTTTTTAATTTGTCTTTTTAAGTAGAGAATTATTCTTTTTAGTAGAAATTTTTCCCTGTCAGTTAACAATTTGACGAAAATTAAATTAATGGGGGAAAGTTGAATTACTTTCTTAAACAATTATTTCGCTTAAGATTCGCCTCTTTATTTAAAATTTAAACTTTTTTGGTACAATTCATTTTTTTGAGGGTTAAAAATTAATTTTTGTGCCTGATGATTGAAAAATTTTGTAGAAAATTCATATATTTGTCTAAAAATTTGTTCTTTTGGTCAGAAAATTAATCCAGTTTGTTGAAAATTAATTTTTTTCGGTTAACGATTTGAGAATTTGGTTGAAGATTCGTCTTTTTTGGTTGTTTTCAACTAGGTGAATGTTCGTTTACTAAAAATAAAAATTAATTTTACTTGGTTTCGATAAAGTCTTTCGATTTACTTAAAACTTTGTATGTATACAGATCTATTTTGACTCGCTAATGACGAAAATTATAGTGAAAATACCCGTAAATTTAATCAAGTTTCAATCTTAACTTTTTACGCAATAGAAGTTCTTTGCAGGATTTAATTTTCTGATGTACTCCGAATATTTCAAGTGAGAAGTGAAAAAAATCGGTCCAGTCCTTTTTCCAAAAATTTAAATTTTTATTATTTGCGATTTTCCTCCTGATAAAAAGTTTAAATTATTTGTAAGTTTTCAAATATAAAACATGTGGCGTAAACAATTATTATAAATTTTTTGTGGAAAGAAAACTGGATCTGCTATAAAGGTTTTTGGATCCCTTTTTGCGCTACATAAAACCTCTATAGAAGGCCCAGTTTTCGTTTGACACAAAAGTTCTTAGAAACTTTTTGATTACATATTTTACAAATGAAAGCGCACTAAAATATTCACTTTTCTGGTTCAAAAATAAACTACTTGGTTCAGGGTTTTACTATCAAAAACTTTTTAATAATGAAGATCGCTTATTCTTGTTGAGAATTCAAATTTCCGCGCTGCAAATTGTACTGCGTTATAGATAATGCGTCTTTTTGGTTGAGAATTGAACTATTTTGTTGGAAATTCTTTTTTTTTGTGAAATATCAAATGACATGACACATATGTAAATGATATTTAATATAAATGTGTACATTAAATTTAATATGAAGTTAATTATGTTGATGTAGAACTCATATTAATTTTGAAATACATTTTTTAATATCAATACCCCCACAGGGGTAAAATATAAGGAACCAATTGAATTTATTTAATTGAATCCTGTTTCTGATTATCACAGAAATATTCTTCCACAGTAGTATTTTTTATTTGAACCAGACATATGCTTTGTTGAACCAAAGAAATATTATTATAATACCTTAAATAAAAATACATTTATTATATACGAAAAGTTGATGCAAATATGTATTTCACTTAGGTAAATGCATATATATTTAACTCAAATAAATACATATAATAATAATAATAAATGTTGCCGTAATTTGTTTCAGTTGAATACTAGTTTAGACTAACTTAATATTTTGTTAAATACAATATTTATGTTTTTGATTCTATTCCAGTCGTCACTACATCATACTTTTAAATGCACTCGGAGGTCCATAAAATAACTTTTGTTTGAAAGGTAGAAGAAATTAGTTGCGAAACGCTATACCTACCATCAATAACATTGTTTAATGTTCATCAACACACTTGCTTGATTTTTATAACAATTGTTCTAAATGAAAATCCTGAAAAAAATATTTAATTTTTAAAATTATATTATTGTAATTTTAAAAAATCGAAATTTTTCTTAACTTTTTAAAACAATCAGAAGGTAATGTTTTCAAATTAGAGAGATGCTACTTTACGTTCAAAACTTCACAATATGATCTTCTTATTATTTTAATAAATTTGAAAATGTAACACAATTGCATGATTTTATAAAACATTTCTGTTTTTCACGTTTTTCGTTCTAATAACCTTTTTTGATTATATTGTTCAGTCATAAGTACATTTATTTATTTTTATAAGGCAATTAGTTGCCTTTTTCTATTGAATTAGGAAATAATCAGACTCATCAATTTAGTAATTTTTTACTAATCATTGTTGGCTTACTTTCCGCTATTCGAATCGTTTAAATTTCAGTGGAAATAAGCCTGAGCTAACGCTCATTCAGGACAAATAATTTTCACTTAGGTTGCTAAGTAATTGTGATTTTCGATGAAAAGTGAAGAAAATATGCAACTAAAAATAATTTGAAAAATCGAAAACAGAACTCTAATGAAAAGCAGCGCATGAAGACTCTCAATATTACAATTGATTTTTAGTCCATTAAATCATAGAAATTTAGAGATTCTGAAAAATCATCATTTTTTAAAACCTTTTTCAAACAATTAGAAGATAGTGCTTTTAAAAATTGAGGTTAGGCTACGTTACGTTCACAATGTCAGAATATGACCTTCTTCATAATGAACCTTCTTCATAATGAATCTGTTGAAAATTAGCCATGAAATACAAATCAAAAATTACTTTTCAATATCACCATAATAAGTCTGTTTTATAGGGTCCCAAAATAACCCATGAATAAAATATTGTATTTTGCGAGCTTTTAGCGCCAATTATGCTTTTAAACGGTTAAAAAAAAAAAAATTTTCTTTTAATACCTCAAATACTAGTTTGTATTAATGATAAGGTGTTTTCATTTCCACTGTTTAAACAATTTATTATTGTTTTTAGCAATTTTCTCTTCAAACAGTGTCAAAAAGTTGCGTTTCTTTCGTTATATTTATACTATTTAATAAATGCTATTTATTTTATGTATTTATGCTATTAGTTCTGTGAATATTACGACTAGTGGTTGTTGAAAACATAAATTTTATAATTTATTTGCACGCATTGTGTAAATAGTTAATGATGATTTATTTCCAATATTGCATCGTCTTGTCCTAGAAAAGTCTACCTTTTTTCTTATTAAGGGGGGGGGGGGTCAGTAAGGCCAGTTTTTGACCCAAATTAGATTTTGGCCGAAAAATTTAAAAAAATTTTTCACAGTGG
>JAUELO010444674.1:0-13835 GCA_032357855.1 Amphibolips quercusostensackenii | reverse complement strand
TTACAATCCGGTCCTAATAAAATTTTCTGAAATTGTAACACAATATAGTTCAAAGCCTACTGATAAATAAATCCTAATGTGCAGCAGTCCAAAAAATCAAAAGTTTTCGTGATAAAAGGGGTTGAACGTGGAAAATATGACTGAAGGCGAATCTAATGTTCCGCACGAAACTTGAAGTTAAGGTACAAATATTTTAATAAAATCTGATTAGCAAAATCATGGAAAACACTGGAAACACTGGTAAGACTAGTCCAGCTAATAAGGTCAAAAAAGTGGTTTTGCCTTGGCAATAATAGGCAATGTAAATACTGTTCAAAATATTTAAGGTAGAAGACAGTTCAGTTAATGAATACAATAATGTAGAGCAGTCAAATTATTTAGTGAAAAATCAGTACAGCAGCTAAAGGCAACGTAATGGGACTGCCCTAGAAATATCCAGATTTTTTAAAATAGTCAAGGCCAAAGACATTCCTGATTACTAAAGATATTCTTGATCACTAAAGATATTTATTTACTACCCAATAAGGAAAAAATAATAGATCGGTCCAACCGACAAAGGCAAGACACTTTAGTAGTTCAGCCAATTATATTAAGACTACAAATCAGTTACAAAAACAAAAGCAAAGCATGTTATTAGTCCACCCACTTATGGCAAGAATATAGATCAGTCTAACCAACAGAGGCAAGATACTGTGTCAGCCAAGTCAGTTAAGACAATGATGTAGATGAGTCCAAAAAACAAAAGCAATACACTTTGGTAATCCAGTCAGTTGAGATAAGATTGCTTTGGTTGGTTGGACTGATCTGTAGTATTGTCTTAACGGGCTGAACTACTAAAATGTCTTGCCTTTGTCGATTGGACTGATCTATAATCTTGTCTTAATTGTGATATAGGCCGGTAGCCTAGAATTGACCATCACTGCGTAAGCCATTAAGTCGCGTAATTTCCCAACTCGTGTTTTCAAAACAAACTCGAGTGGGAAATCCTTCCGACTTAATTGCTTACAAATGGTGTTTTCAAAAACGAGCTTGCTTTTCCCTTCATTCACAGGGCCAGGCAAAAATTCCCCGGGCGACTACGTGACAAGAACAATAGCAAGCAAGCTATTGTACGAACCTGGCGTACGTGACCGCCTGGTACAAGCCACGCCGGCGGAAAATTTTTAATCACGCTGCGACGCACGGGTCGAGATAGGGAAGGCCGGGCTGGCACGTGCCACTGCCGTGAAGCGTCCTTTCTATCTCATCTCTCTTTCACTACTCTCTCTCTCTCTCTCTCTCTCTCTCTGCTAGTCTCCGCGTCCTCAAACACCCGGGGATCTCAGCCGCGCAAATTCTTGCGGCCTTTTTCACTTCACATATTTTTCGTTTTCTTTAATTGCAAAAAGAGAATGAGGGAAGGAAAGAGAGAAGTAGGAGCTTTAGGAGGAACGAGCCTACATTTTTTTTAATTTTATTAAAAAATAAATTAGCGACCCAGCCCTCAAAAAAATTAAGTAACAATATTAGTCTAGACTTAGTTGTTATTATAAAACTACGATTTTTCTTGATATGTATATAACATTATTTTGTATTTATATATTTCAATTTAGATATTAAGAAATTAGCGCTAAACGCGTGGGTTCGAAAGAAGGCAGCACGAAGAACGGTATCCCCACCGCTTCGTTGCGACTTCAGTGTTGTGAGTCTCGGCCATTCAGCGGGCCAGCAGCCGCTCCCTTCTTTCGCTCAAACTCTCGCGCCTCCCGACCCTTTAGTGAATAAATACCGGTGCTCGCGGAGAATGCGGCACTTGGTTTTCCGAAGGCGAGTAAGCGACCAGGACAAGCGCCTCCTCTGGCACATCGTCCCTTGGGGCATACTCTTGAGCCATTTTTGTCGGCATACCAAACCAAAAATTAAATAAATTTCCGTAAGTCCATCCTCGCCTTTTTCCCTCGGTGGTTTGCCGTCGAGGCCTGACCTGATCCCCTACCTTCCTCTATTCCTCTCTACTCTCTCTTCCATTCTCGCTCTCACCTTCTCTCTTCCACGACGTGGTTTGCCCCATCGGAGGCCTCACAGTCGGCATCTTTCTTCTCTCTCTCTCTCTTTCTCTCTTTCTTCGACGGCGTGGTTTGCCCACCAAGGAATCACTGCCTGACTCTTTCTTTCTCTCTCTCTCTTTTCGACGGCGTGGTTATCTCTCCAAGGCCCCACTGCCTGACTCTTTCTCTCTCTCTCTCTTCCTTCGAGGGCGTGGTTGCCCACCGAGGCCCCACTGCCTGACTCTTTCTCTCTCTCTCTCTCTCTTCCTTCGACGGCGTGTTTTGCCCTCCAAGGCCCCACTGCCTGACTCTCTCTCGCTCTCTCTCTTCGACGGCTTGGTTTGCCCTCCGAGGCCACACCGCCAGAATCTTATCTCTCTCTCTATTATCACCTCGTTCCTTTTTCCTAACTCGCTTCCATCCAGCCGTATGCAGGAGAAACGGCATCCACATCCCCGCCCCAATAAAGCCACCCGGGACCGCCGAAGGCGAGCCGCCCTTCGTGCCGCCACCCACGCACCCGCTCCTACCTCAGCTCACCCGGCAACGGCACCGCCAGCCCCATCATCCTCTCCAATAGGAGAGGATGAAGGCCGCTTGGACTTCTCCATGCCTTACGACGATCTGGAACATCTTCGAGGCCATACTCCACCGACCCCTCGCAAGGTAACCTCACTGGCCCCCTCGGGATCTCGGCTTCGATCCACGACTCCGAACCAGGACAAGCCTTTCGACTTCCTGGTCCCTTCTACTCCCCGAGGCCCCTTGCCACCAACACCTGGCAAGTGGTTCCACCACCCTCTGCCCCTTCGCGTGGCCACTCCCGCCTCTTCCCCGGCCTCCGACTCCGACATCCTCATCTTAGACACGGACGAGACGTTCTCGACCTCATCCCCAATCTTTTCTCCTCCGAGGAAGCGCCCCCCCCGTTGACGCGTTGACGACGCGTGCCCTCCACCGGCCACAATCGGTGCTGAGAGGTAGAGCCACCAAACACTAATGGACGGCCTCCAGGCATGGAGGTATCTGCTCTCCGACCAAGGGGCCCGCAGGATCCATCAGTCTATGCCCTCTAGCCGTCGGACCGAAGAACGGTCTATGGGAAACTTAGACTCGTTCCTGAGAACCAACAATCGAGTCTTACCAGTGCGACCACCACTACCACCACCGTCCGCTCACAACGGTCCGCGGCAACACTAGGTGCCAACCAACACCGGCCCCAACTGTTCCTCATTCTTTTACCCCTCAAGTCAGCCCCTGTGAATAAGCCCCTCTGCACATCCTTTATACAAAAGGGGGCTTACATCAATTATCGAGCATTAAGAGTATCGAACACATGACGCAAAACTCATAAATTGACGAATATTTTTAAAATGTTTATAATTTTAGAAATCTAAAAATTTTGAAAAAATGTGTTATGTGTACAGAAATGCAGAATATTGAAAAATTTTTGAAATTTTCAGAAATTTTCGAGGTTTTATTGTCGATTTTGGTGTTCATTATGTACATAATGTTTTTTTTTCAAACACAACATCTTAATAATTCTAATAATATTTTCTTTTATCATATTTTTACATTGGAAGGTAATTATATATAATAATTTCAATGAAACCTTAATTTGTGTCATATTTTTGTACTTTTTTATTAAGATTATATGTTTGGAAATTATGATCATGTAAAAAAATGTAATTTTTGATTTTTAATTACTTTTGTAGAAACAAAATAAGAATTTTCTGTCATTCAGAAAAATTCAAAAAATTGTTATGATAATTTTAAAGGGTGTTCAAAATGCAACGTTTTTCTTTTATTGACCTTTTTTATATCGTGCGTTGTTGGGCTTAAAATTTCTTTTATTGTCTTTCTTTTATTTTTTTGATTTCAAAACTGCTGTAATTCCAGTAATTTTTTTAAAGAAAAAGTCATAAGGACGAATTGTTAATTTTTTTAAGTGTTACTTATAACCCTATACAGGATTTCTTAATGTTGAAAAAAGTGACCTCAAGAATTTTTTAAATGTGCTGACTTTTTAATTTTTATCAAAAAATGTCTGTCTAACGAACTTGACCTTCAATTTGAGACACCAAAAGAGTAATTTAAAGACTAATCTAATGGATGCATTTTTTCAAATTTTGCACAAATCTAATATGTTCTCTGAGGAAAATGTAAAAAGTAACGCAGGCTGATTTTCATCTACTTTTCTTTGTATGATTCTAATTTTTTAAGGTAGTATGAACGTGAAAATCCTCATCAAACACTAGATACAGAGCACAATGTTGCAGCACTGTAGTTTCAGTATTCATTGGAATTAATATAACAGCAAACAACCTCTCATTATAAAAGTTAACATTTCTTTCATTACCGTCAGTCTCACTCAGTGCTAACATAAAATTTTATCAAAATTAGCAAAATATCTTTTTTGATTAAATCGTTAATTTGTGCGGTTTTTTGGCAAGAAATTCTCGCTTCATCTCGTAGGAATAATGGTAAGTGAAATAATTCTACCCTGTTAAAAAAATATCAGTTTTCTTAGCCACTTATCTGTAAAAAAATCTTTGAGCATAATTTTTCATAGACCACTGAATAGAATTAAGTTTTTTTGAATTTAAAAAAATAATCATATAGGGCGATCCTAGTATATCTCCTTTTTATGGAAGTATCAAAATTTTTTTCATGAAAAAAGTCTGCCTCACTGAATTCAAGGAATCTGCAGAATTCGAGTAGTTACAGTTTGTGTCAAAAAAAAGTGTACGCGTGGTTTTATAAAGTACAAGAGATATTTCTGTCGCTCTTTCGCTATGCGATTTGGAGGATTATGAGGTCCTTACTCGATGAAAATCCAGTTTACGATTCGAAGCAGCAATAACGTGAAATTCGGGAAATTTGGTGCTCGCTGTCCGTCGACTATGCGGGAGAACTGATCGAAATTATGTCTAGAAAGTATGAGGCCATATTTGAAAATGATGGCGATTACAAAACTTATTAAATTATTGCGCCGTGTTCATTGTGACGTACTTTCATGTAAAAAAAATTAAAATAAATATCGTCTGTACTTCCAATAAAAATCGCGCACTTTTTTCTCTGACAGAGACTGTACAGAACTCAATGAATTCAAGTATTTTACGAAATATAAATGATTCACAAAATTAAAGGAATTGACGAAATTCAAGGAATTCACTAAATTCACAGAATCTACGGAATACAAAAAGCTTACGGAATTCATAGAATTTACAAAATTCAAAAACTTCAAGGAATTACAGAATTCAAGAAACTTACAGAATTAAAAAAATTCACGCAAATCCAATAAATTTACGAAATTCAAGGAATTTATCAAATTCATGCAATTCACAAAATTCATGAATTCCCTCGAATCCCGTGAACTGCTTGAATTCCGTGAATTCTTTGAATTCCCTGAATTTCAAAGATATTCACAACCAAATAATTTTAGTTCAAGCCGAAAAAGATAAATTTTAAATTAAAGATAAAATAAATAAATTTTTTAATTAAATCACTTAATTTACACTAATAAAAATCAAACTAGTTAAATTAAAAAAGAGGATTTTCACCTAAAGTAATGAATCATCAACCAAAAAGATTAATTTCCAAAAACGTAGTTTCACTTTCTACTAAGTAGATGACGTTATACCTAAAAAAGTTAAAATATTAAATGAAATATAATCATTGATATGTCAGAATTATAAGTAAAAAAATAGGTTCTCGACGTTCAGAAGCTCTCGTCTGCCATATCCACTATTTCAGAAAATTTACATTTTTCGTACAAATAATCATATCTTAGCAAAAGGTTCATTTCACTAAATTTTATATTTAAAAAGTTTTTTTTCTTTACTTCTCAAATACTTGGGAAGAAATATGTAATAAGTCACTGCCGTACCTATCAACAAAAAGAATCACAGTTGGATTTAACTAACCCCATTAAGGAATGAAAACATAGGGCGCTTGGGTGGGTCTGCCATGATACGTTTTACAATGTGCTGGCTAGTGATTCTAGTGCCACGTTCAAAGATTAAAATAATGCAAATGAAAAAAGATAACAAACCGCCTGAGCGAAACCTTTTCTTCTAAAGCGACATTATTTTCAATTGCACTGTACTTTTTTGCCGTCCGGAATGAAAAGCTATGTAGGTGCTCTCCGATTTGAACGGAGATATTCAGGAAAAACCGTTCGCGCTAAGAACTTTAGTATAGGGACACATTTTCATTACTGCAAGTACACATTTTTGATAAAACGCATGTGCTCCTTCTGATTTTGCACAAAAAAATTAATTATTTAAACAATTTATATTAAAAAATGTACTTGCGGTTTCTTTCTGAAATCAAATGCCAGCTAAGTAAGACGCAAAGTCGCTTGCGGACGTATCGAGCGTCAGCCCTTGATACAAGACAAATTCGCAAACGCCTTTCGAGGTATGGGATTAAGTTATGCAGCGCCTCTGAACTATTCCGAACGACCGGCTGTTTGTTGAATTTAACCGACGTCGCTTGCGGATTTCTTCGCTTGGACATCTTTGCTCGACTCGACCAATTTACAACTTAGGACTTTATGCACCGTCGTAGAGCACATGCGGAGTTTTGATTTCCATGATAGAAGCGTGCTCGAACACTTTTGTCAGACAAAAGATTCGGATTCGTGACGTATTCGAATTCTCTTACAAATCTTGGGCTACAGGAGAACGAAGTTCTTCCTCTAAATTTAAGCATTTATCGCACTAAGCGTGCAATGCGTGCAATAATTAAACTTTGCTTTCAACAAGCATATTAAAATATTTTAACTTTATTTAAAAATATCCTGCACACCTTATAAGAAGCATTGGTAACAAAACTTTATAACGTAAACTAATATTCAGTAAAATAAGATATTTAACAGATTTTTTATGATAAACAGTGCGTAAGAGAGACAGTGAAGAAGATTTCTCGATGCAGACCCTGACAGACGCGGTCGTGCGGTCGATCATTTTTTTAAATTCGCTCACGTCTCAAAAGAATTTTCACTTTAATCATCCAAAAAGAAACTTACTTTAATTAGAATAATTTTTTTTGTAACCAAAAAAGTTTTGCATCACAAGAAGAAAAAATGTCAACGAAATCATTGAATTCTCAAGACAAAAAGACGAGTTCTCTACAAAACTGTTCAATTTTTGCACCGAAAATATTAATTTTTAAATAACAAATTTAATTTTCAAAAAAATAGTTGAATTTTCTATCAAACTTTTTATGCTGGTTAAATAACTTTTGCGCTCAGGAGAATTTTTTTTCTCACAGTCAAATTTTCTACTTTTTCTCTCGAACAATATCAGATACAAAAAAATGTTTGAATAGAAGCTTGCAGGGCTGAAAAAGCTCTATAGAAAATTTTCTTTCTTCTTTTGCTATATGTTTTATCGTTTACGAGAAAAATTCAAAAATTACATTTTTTGAAGAAAAATTTTCCTAGCCTTAAAAAAATGTTTTTTTTCATGTTTTCAAAATTTGATAAAAAAGATAAGAAAAGATATTCCGAAAAAATCTTTCTTTTTTAATTTTTTTTTGCATATTCTGTTTTTTTATTTCAGCTGATAACAAGAAGAGAGGCATCCTATCAGCTTCATGCAGGCTAAACCGTTTTTGAGTCCGGGAGAACATTTTGTACTTTACAATTGAAATTTTTAAATTGTTTTTGTAAACGGTGAAATATACCGCAAAAGAACAAGAAACAATTCGCGAAGAAAGTAGAAAATTTGTTTGTAAAAAAATTCAGCTGACCACAAAAGTTATTTAGCAAGCACAAAACTTCTAAGGTATCTTCCTTATTTAAATGGATATTTAAAAAAAAATAGCGAAAAATATAAATGTGGGTTTTTGCATCGAATTGACTTTCAATTT
This sequence comes from Amphibolips quercusostensackenii, assembly GCA_032357855.1. Taxonomy (NCBI): domain Eukaryota; kingdom Metazoa; phylum Arthropoda; class Insecta; order Hymenoptera; family Cynipidae; genus Amphibolips; species Amphibolips quercusostensackenii. The sequence goes on along the minus strand of JAUELO010444674.1, from coordinate 5,931 downwards.
TTTTAGAAAAATTTCCGCTTTTGTGCTTATTTTAAACAAGTTTTATATATTTTGTCAGATTACATAAGAAGCCGATTGTTAAACCAATTTCCATTCACAAAAAGTTAATCTTTAACCACATAGTTAAAATTTTTAATTTAAAAAAAAATTTCAATGAAAGTTAAAATAGTTGAATTTGGCAATATAAATGCAATTTCTACTAAAATAATGTATTTTTAGAGAGCAAAAAAAGTTTTCAAAAAATTAATTAAACTTTTCACTAAGCAGTTGAATTAAAAATTAGAAACAGTCAGATTGATCTATGAAAAAATTTATGTTTAGAAAAATTATTGATTTTGTGACCAAAAAAAGCTTTTTAGTACAGAATAGAAGAAAAGTCAACGAATTTATTGAATTTTTAAGCTACAAGAACGAACTTGTTCATTCGGTTGTACTTTCTTATTTTTTTGGCACCAACTCTTTCAATATGTTAAAATTTTTTATTTCTATACTGATTTTCTTTTAGTGATTTCGTGTGATGATTTTCATGAAATTGCAAAGAAGATATAAAAAAATTCATTTAAGTTAAATTAATTTATATTTTTAGCTGATCATAGTTTCAGTAATAAGAGCCTTCGTAAAGATAACACTCTATGATAAAATTATTTTATTTAAAACTATGTCTGGATTATGAAAAGAAATATGCGTCATTATACAAGCAACTGGAAAAATGTTTTTTTGATAAAAAACTAAAGATATGGTCAACTTTAGCCTATTGTTTGATCGAAGGTACCAGGAAAACAGATTTTACTTGCTCAAGCGTTATCTCTGCTGATGTGTTAATTAATTTAAAAATTTAGCCATTTTTTAGCATTCAGAAAATTTCAGAATTTTAATTATTACAGTATTTTTTTATAAACACCATCTATTTAGTCAAATTTACAACTAAATATTCTTCATATATTTTTATGAAACATTTCATGAATCAATTAAATATTTCTGATGAAACTGCAAGTTTTCAAGTATCTGACCTTCGGTTAAGTTTTATGTAAGCTACATACATTACAATTATCTTTAGACATTCGTAAGCTACAGGAAATTTTAAATATTTGTTTTATTTCGCCTTCTTGTCGTGATCTTGTTAGCGACGTCTTTAATGCAATGTATATTTTCGCTGATAGTGCTGAATCATGGCACATGATAATAAATAAAAATCAGAAAGATAGAAAAGATATCAATAAAAATGTTTGTCATAAATTAAAGTTTCTAAACCAGGTTTAAAGAGAAATATTACTATTTACATGTCTACCACTTGATTTAGTGGAAGAAATATTTTCTTTTGTTGTCAAAATGTCTTATGTTTCGAAGTTTAATAATATTGGTTAGTAAACATAAGAAATATTTTATTTTAATTATATCTTATGTTTTCAGAGAGACAACCCTATAGTATATAATGAGCCTTCAGCAGATAATCGTTAATTGAAAGCACAAATATGCCCGAAATAAGTATTTTTAATTTTAATGTATTGAAACGAGTTTCATTCTAACTAAAAGTTCAATTATTTATATTAATTAAATAATTGTTAACACAATTTAATTATCTTTCATACTTATTGATACTAAATTAATGAGTATTTACTGTAAGCTTATTATGTACTGTGAGGTGGTCTCCACTTAATCACTTTTATATAAATGTTGATCTTTTAACCTGAAGAAATAAGTTTTCACTCATTTAATATCATCTTTCAGCTCAAAAGTTGAGTTAGGAAAAAAAGTTTAGACTAAATAGTTGTATTCACAGCCAGACAGTCCAGCTTACAAAGAAAAAAGACGAATTTTTACGAAATAGTTTAATTTTTACCAAAATATTCAAATTTTCAAAAAAGATGAGTTTTCAACAAAAGTAATTAATTTTTCAACAAGGAAAATTACTTTTTAACATGTAACTTCAATTTTACAGAAAGTAATATTATTTTTAATTGACTAATAAAATTTTTAACCAAAAAAGATGAGCCGTCATCTAAACAGTTGCACATTCAAATAAAATGAGCAAAGCTTCTACCAAAGGTGAAGAGATTGATTTTCAAGCCGTAAATACGATTTTAAAATAAAACAATTTCATTTACTACCAAAAAATATTTTTATCCAACGCCTACACGCAAAAGACGACTTTTTTCGTCTAAAAATAGTGGACAAAATAAGCGAAATCTTAATCGTGGAGATCGTTGATGAATGGAATCATTTTTCCACTAGTAAAGAAAAATAATTGGCAAAAATACGCTGAAGAGTAGGAGAAAGTGTCGCTGTGTCTTAAATGTGTGATTGAATAAGACTTCACGTTGCGCTATCTACAAATCTGATGGGCGATTTGCAGGAGAGTCAATGTAGTTCACTATCTTTAGACAAATAAAGTCATCTTTTTCGCGCAGTTGTTTGGAAAAATAGTGTGTGCTATTCGTGGAGAACTGTCGAATTGTGAACGAGCAGTTTCCCCGTTCCTAGCACAAGATACTATTAAGTGAAGAAAGAGATAATATTTTACAAAGAAAATTGCTAAACTTTTAACTAAAATAATGAATCTTCAACAAAAAAATAAATTTAAAAAAAAAAGAATTTTAATTTTTAGCCAGAGAGTTAAATTTTAAATCAAGAAAGATTTATTCGCAGCTAAAAATATCATAGATGATATCAATCACAAAAAAATTTCAATTTAAAATTGGAATCAGCCGAACTTGTTAAAAATGACTACTTCTCAACAAAAAAAGACAAATTTTCAACAATAATAGGATTTTGAATTTTGAACTTGAATCTTATTCAGAATTCTCAAATTAAAAAAACTGTTGCATCCTGGAAAAAAAAATTTGCTTGCTACGTGGTCGCATTCTCATTGCGCGCAGCTGGCTTCGCTCGCAAGATCGAGCGCGCCTAGTTTGCGCGTTCGCTGTTTCTCGCGCTTCACGTTCAATAATATTTTCATCTCACCCTTGACGCTCGACAATGTAAAAATTCACCTCGCGCTATGCGCTCAGGCTTTGTACTTTCCTTACATCTGTGCACAGGCCTTTCACAATTAAAGAGCAAATAATTGACAACTGTAATTTGCTTATTGTGAATTCCATTTTATTTAGCATATGGATGCAGCCAGACCTTTTGAGATTTAATTAGTTTTTAGCATACTTCCGCCTGGGTGACGGACATTTGCGCACGTCCATCTGTGCACGTTAAAGTCTACACGAGCCCATCTGTGTGTGTGCACAAATGGAACTTTTCGAACTATGCACTTATATGTCCTTACGTGAGGTTGCATACGAGAGTGGTATTTTATATTTACGTATAATAAATTTCGAACAGTAAGGATTATTCAATCATGATGGAATAGAACGTACTACCGTTTTGAAAGTCTAAAAATATTGTAAAGACTATTTTCATGAAAATATTTCTCCCAAATTATTATAGATATATAAAAATTTCCTTTTACATTGAATTTTTATTACCTTTATCTTATTAAACTTTTTTGTGTTATCTAGTAGGCATAAAGAGTTCTTATATTTTTAGGACGTTCTAACAACGACAAACTACCGTTCCCACATAGCATACTTTACGAATAACCCACTTCTGTCCCAGGATTTTACGAAAAAATCATAGGCATAAACCTAGGTCAGACCTGGTATTTTTCAGGAAGTGTGCTATGTGGGGTGACCATTCAGTGGTTATTTATTTTTCTATAAGTTACTTATCTGTCTTTCACTTCGCAAAATCGTTTTATAATAAATTTATTTTATGTGTTTTCCTATGATGTAACAAAAAGCAAATTAAAAAATTTTTTTAAAATAATTCTTATCACAGTCTTACTGTAGTTTATGAGATGATGTATGATGACGGGTTACAAATTTGTCTTTGTTATTAGTTAGTGAAATCTCAAAATTTATTTATTCAGGTCGTATACATTTTTTTAAAAATTCCTTGCTCTCAGCTCCCAGATTTCTTTGAGTGCCAAAAAAATTAGGCACGTATTTTTTGTTTCGAAATCAATTGATTTTTAGGGGTTGCTGAAAGCCTATAACACTTTACGTTTATTTTCCCTAGAAAAAAGGCCTTTTTGGAAATTTGCGACAAAATCGCCGATATTAGATTATCGTACAGTATCTGTTATAACTTTCTTGAAAATTGCTTGCTGAATAGTTTCTAATTTCAAGCCTTATAAGCTACATTTAATCAAGTTTCGAAAAAAACTCTGTATGTCCAAAAATTAGATATTAAGTCCTGTGTGAAGGAAAGTTGCCTTGCTCAAGCACAGATAGGTCAAAAATAGGTCAAAAATGTTTAAAGATTTTCCAAGAATTAAAAAACGTATGTTTTGTTGCGTGGCTTGAGCATTGCTTGTAACCACGACCCATGCTGAACAGAAATTATTAGTTTAATAAAGAGCTAGCGTGATTTCAGAATATAACTTGCATAAAATCAACTAAAACCTTACTTCTCTAAATTCCTTGAATTCTCTGCATCCCTGGAATTCTCTGAATTCCTTAAACCCTCTCAATTTCTTGACTTCTTAAATAACTTGTATTCTCAGAATTCTTTGAATTCCTGAATTTCTTGAATTCTCAAAATACATTTAATTCTAAGAAGTTCTTAAATTCTCTGAATTTTCCTAATTCGCTGAATTCTCTTAATTGTTAGGGTTCGCTAAATTCCTAGAATTTGATAAATTTTTTAAATGCACAGACTGCCTCTCTAAAGTCCTTAAAATCTTTTAATTTTCTGCACGACTTGAATTTTTTTTATTTTCTCGTGTTTTTGGATTTTTTGAATTCCTGAATTTCTTAATTTTTCTGAATTACTTTAGTTCATTGAATGTCTTCTATTCCTTGAATTTCTTTAATTCTCTGAATTCCTTGAATTCTCTGAAATGCTTGAATTTATCAAAATCTCTAAATTCATTGAATCCTCTGAATTCTTCAAATTCTGTGGATTCCTAGAATTCTTATGATTCTTAGAATCTTCTAAATTCCTTGAATACTTTTAATTCCTTAAATTCTCTAAATTTCTTGTTTTTACTGAATTCCTGAAATTCTCTGAAAATGCTATCACTGTGGAAATGTTCTTTATGAGAAAAAGTCTTAAAAATAAATTTGTTGTCTTTTTTAGTACCACTCATGAATGAGCATAGAATTTTTATGTCTTGAAAAAAAGTTATTCTATATAATTGTTGAAGAAAAATAAAACGGTACTATCTCTTCGAAACCTGAGATCCAAGTGATGGTCAAGACGGAAATCTTGTATCGGAACAAGAAACATTTAAGCAATCAAACAGAAATATACGCTAGAAAGAATCCAAAAATAAGAAAAATCTAAAGAAAATCAAGAATGATGAAATCACTGTTAAATATAATTGATCATACTCTCAGTCTCTCTCTTTCTCATTACTCTCACTGTGTTAAATTTCAAGATTATCTCAGTCAAATTCATGATCAGCATTAACAAATTCTCTTGTACACCTGACAAGAACGCTCTTATGAAAAGGTCCCAATTAAACAACACACTTGTGTTCTTCTATCCAAGTTTTAAGAAGTCTGCCAGTCTGACTTACATAAGTCATATCACAGATCTTGCAAGTAATCTTGTAAACAACACCACCCTTTGCAAAATTATCTAGAGGATCTTTACCAAAGGTTATTATTTAATCCATTTTAAATGATATACGGAATATAATATGAATCTTAAACTTCTTTCACATGAATTTGATAGTTTTCGAAATTTGACCATAAAGTGAAAAAACAAATGTATCCAAGAAACTATATACCCTCAATTCCCTCTGACTGTCTGTAGGCAAAATACTATTTAAGTTGCTATTGATTTGTTGAATTTTAATTGTAATACGAGGTGTGTTCAAAAAGTAAGGTGACTTTTCAATTTTCGCGGGCTACGTACATTCAAGTTTTGAATTTTTTG
>JAUELO010444650.1:0-13838 GCA_032357855.1 Amphibolips quercusostensackenii | reverse complement strand
TGTGAGCAAGTCAAGATGCATGATATTTTGTGTACTGCTTAAGTTTGATTGGGCGATAGGGTTAGAGTGGAATTAAACTAAAAGAAAAAACGATAGAAACAGGGTGTAAGATAAAATTTAAATAAATAGCTATGGGCGGTAGCGATGAAGCGGACCCTAGTAAAAATCTTAAATTTGCATAATATTATTTTTAAAAAACTAATACTTAGAATCATCGGCAGCGCTTTTGTGTTAAATGAACAACAGCAGCAAAATCTAGCATTTAAAGTGATGAGAAGCAAAATCTCGTAGTTGATTTCGATAGCAGCAAAAAAAATCTAGCTTTAAAATACGATATTGAAATTTGGTAAATGAACGGCAGCGTTGCAATCTGGCGTTTACAATACGATAGCAAAATTTAGTAGACGAATGGCAGAGATAAAATCTAGCGTTTACAACACGATAGCGAAATTTAGCGAATTAGCGACAGCAGCGTAATCTAAAATTCACAATACGAGAGTAAAATTTCATTGGACTGACGATGAGTTGCTAAGGATCGAAAAAGGATTTACTTATTAATGACAAAAAAAGACTTTATTTTTAAACAAAGGACAGCAAAAAAAAAGGAATCAGCGGTGAAATTTAAGGTCTTGCAAGGATAGTGACGATAGCTTCGACGGTAGGTTTAAGTATAGCAACAATTGCTTCGACGGTAGCTTCAACGATAGTTCAAATATCCGGTAGCTGATCAACTTTTTATTCAAATTATAAAGCTTGTCGGTAGCTTCAAGGGAATGATTCGTGGTTGGTCTACGCGGGTAGAGATTTCTTTTGGGCTCCCGATAGGCTAAACCTAGTAAAAAGGATTTTTCTGGTGGAGATTGGGGCCTAAAAGTCCTTTGGGCTTGCTGCCGCTTCTCCACTTAAATAGCCAGTTGTTAAGAATGGTTAAAGTCAACAACATCACCCCTATATGTAGTTAGTTGTGATTTCAGTAGCATATTACGGTGCGCGTAGTTTGGTTGTTTTTGTTAGGTATAAGAGGGCAATAATCGGTTGAGCAACGTTCGAATACAAGTGAAATAGTTCGCCACGGATTTCTTTAACCCCTGCGTACGATTGTGTATTTTCTGTTTCAACTCAAATTCGTAGTCCGGATCACCAAAATGAATTCAGCATGATTCTACAAAATCCGACTACGATTCTAAACCAACAAGAGAATCATTAAACTAATGCAGTGCAATATCTAATAAAAAGAAAGGAAGGCATATCAACAATTATTTATCGGCAATGGGGATCAGACTACGACTTTGTTCTATTCGCGTCAAAAATAATTCCAATCCCTTCCTTCACTACCCGGAAATCAAAGGTTCGATTTTCGCGATATTTCGTTAAGCGATTTAATGGACGTTGAGGATAGCAGACAATGTTGACGTCCCTCGTTATCAGAGTGTGATAATGGGCGCAACCAAAGTTTACCAAAACTGACTCGCGTGCGCGGATTCGCCCTTAGAGTAAGTCATAACTAGCTTTGGTGGCATCTAATAATCTCTTGCCGGAATACAGGGTTATCAGAGACAGCAGACGCACAGGCGGATTCAAATTTTAATCTAGGTTCGTAGGTCAAAACGACAAAAAAGTAACCCCAGTTCTTTGGGCGTCCCTGAAGTTCCAAAATCCATCGATGTCCCTTGTTGAATTAGAAAGCCGAAGCAAGGCCATAAACAGAAAAATAAAAAAAAACAATAAGCCCTAAAATTCTTAAAATTAATCTAATTTGTGCCTTCGAAGGGTCGTGCCACCTGACGAAAAGGAGCGCGCTTAAGCAAATAATGTCAAATAAAATAGCGAATTATCGTTCTAAAATTTTGCAACATTTTAAGTTCTAGAAGCTTCGAAGATACACGTGTAATCAATAATATTTGTGTCGGCATAGAATATGAGCGTATAATGTACATAGTATGAATTATTCTAATAGAGATGTTTGTGGTTGTGCCGCTTCTACACCTGATGTGTAAGTAACAACATTCGGTTGATTTTCTATCTTATTTTCATCAAAACAAAGAGTAAGTTTTCTAGTTATAAGTCTGGTGATATGTTTCAGTACTCAGAATCTGATAAGTACATATACAACAATAGATTCTAAAATCACATAACCTTAGCGCCTTACCATTTTGAAGTGGTATCATTCCAGTCCTTCGTTTTTTCAGTAGTAGCTATTCTATCTAGCATACTCTGAATATAATTTAAACTAAGACGCGCCTTTCTTAGAACATCTATATAATTTCATTTAGGCATTTAAATTAATTTATTTTCTAATTCATCTAAGTTTCTCTGAGTTACGTTTGATAACATAGGTTTTATTCAAAAAGATTGTTTTCGTTATGTTGAAATTTATCAAAATTTTGAGTTTATCTTGATTATTATATACTTACAACCCTCGCCTGTAATCATTGTAGGAACTTCAATTGCGATTGACTCGATATAATTTCCACATATTAGATCCAAGTTAATATCGCTTGTGGGGATTATGATATATCCTATTACAGGTATATATGTTTATTTGTGAAGTAAATAAGGAGATTTAGAACATGTTGTTTTCGCATATCTTCTTAGTAAACTTACCTCACAAGCATTGGTTTCGTGAATTTTCAGATTAGGCTAAATCCTTTTATATAATAAATGTTTATCTAATTTTTTACATTCGTTAATTATTGCTTTAACAGTTGGTACGTATCTGTATTCAAATTCTATTATACAGTCATAGTCAGGGATAATGGAAAGTATTATTTTACTAAATTTGGTCGGGATTGGGATTATTATTTTAACAAATCCTTCTTCGTTTTCTATTATTAATATGTTGATAACGTAACTCAGAAATCTATTCACTATTACTATCGAAATTAAGCTTATATCGAAAATCCTTTGATAGTCATCCTTGAAGTGGTATTTCGTTCTGTGTTGCAGGTCAGAATCTTCTCAAGTATTTTCTGAAATTATAGGCGTTCGAATTTGTGGATGTTTTATTCCATATCTACCATTTTTAATAGAATTTATTGCTATATCAACATTTTCATTTGTCTCTTTAATTAGAATTAATATTGAGATTAGTTTCATATGTGACATGCCAAACTGTATATTTATGTTATTCAAATCGGATTCAGTTAAAATTCCAAATAGGGTTTCAGAAATGACACCACAAAAATCAGCTAATCCCCTTTTATGTTTTTGTTTTCCCAATAGCCCGTGTAAAATTGCAATTTTAGTCATTAATTTATCAAATTCATGTTTCACTAATCTTATTTAATTTTTTGCTGTACATTTATCTTGGCATACACGTTCTACTAATTTAACTACTCGTTCTACATCTTGGTAGCTATTTTTAACTGAAGTAAAATTTACTCCTATAACCAATATTTATTCTTCATGGCATAAGTAAGCTTTACTTATTTTTTTCATGTGAATGTTCTCATAAATTTTTAAAGAATGTATTTGCCTTGTGTCCTCGTTATTGACATCCATAGTACCAGAATCATTATTTTTCTGCAACATAGAATGGCATTATCTAATCAGTATGAAGTTGCAGAGTCTTGCCTTCGTATTAACATTTTAAGTTATCATCAGCTGTAATTTCTGTAATGCTTCCTTGACCTTTCCAACTTGGGTCTAGTTTGCTTTGTTTTGTATTATTTGTTCATTTGACTACATTTACTATTTTGTAAACCAGGTTTCAAATATATTTTCATTTGTCAACTATATTTCAACTATATTTTAATTATATTTTAACTATTTTTAACTATATTTCAACTATATTATTATCTAAACTTTTTTTAGTCTTTTTATGTTCAATCTCTAATTTCTTTTTTATCTTTCCTGATTATCTTATCGTGTTTAATTCTCATTTCTTAACTAAATCCCGTATTTGTATTTTTTATTGTATTAATTGCAAATGTAATACATTTTAAATTTTCATCTTATTTCTTACTATTATCTCCCATTGATGTTTTGATTAGATTTTTCAAAGATAAATGCATTCATTCTATGTTCCAATTAGATTGAGAGTGAAAAGAAGTTGTCTATGTGTTTTATATTTAAATTTTCTTCAAATTGTTGTATTAATTTTGTTAAGAAGTTTGGTTTTTGATCAGTAAGTATAGTTTAAGAAGCAGCAAATGTGTATATATAATGATCGATCATACTTTCAATTATAGTTCGTATTTGTTTCCTTGTTTTGTTTTTAGTGAGGGATCAAAAGCATCTAATGCGATTTTTTTATTAGGGTTAGTAGGCGTATCTAGAATGGATGATCGAGCTTAATTAGTCATTCTCGTTGTCTTTTGCAATTTACGTATAGGACATGCTTTTACATACTTTTTGATTTCTTAATTTTTTCTCCCCTTTATTTACTTTTCCTATTTCGTTGAAACGTAAATAAAATATCATATCTAAATAACAATAAGATGAATATTGTAGCATCTATCGAAGAACTTTCTTCTTCAATGGTGTGAAGGTGTGGTCACCAAAAATTAATCTTATTATTGTTAAGCTTCTATTCCTAAAGTCTGTTATTAATATTTCTAAGTAACTTAACCAGTTTTCTTTGTTAAAATCGCAAATGTCCGATTTTTTAACTTTTTAAAATAATTTTCTTCACGCACTTGGTTTAACTTCAACTCTATCATTTGTTATTAAATTTTTTCTCCGCTATAGATAACCTTTGTAAAGTTGATTATCTTCTTTTTCTTCTTCTTGTAATGAAGTTTTTTTTTCTTTTTACAAAATGTTGAATTTTTCTTTATCTTTCAAAATTCTTTGTTTTGTAATCATCGACTTTTTGTGAAAAGCTTTATTATTTTCATTTTCATCATCTGAGTCACCACTACTCATGGATACCGTAGTATCCGAATCATTATCTACTTTCTGATCGCAAAGTGGGAACAATCTTGAAAGACAGTCAGCTGCTTTATTTTCTTCTTTCTTTTGCGTAAACTATTTCATATTTATATTCTTCGAGGCATAAGCTTCAACTACGCCCATACTATTGCTAATAAATCTTTTTTAGTTGTGCTGTAATTTTTTTATGCTTTGTTAAGAGTTCTCTAAATAAATAAGCCTGGTGTCTATGCTGTGATAATACTGCTTCTAATTCTTAAATTGGATGCGATTGTTGTAAGCAGAAAAGTTTCTTTAAAGTTCGGGATTTGTGATACTAATGCAGAACATGAAGCGTTGTTTTGTTATTCAAAACTTTCAGTATATTTAGATGTCAAGTCGAAATTCTATCCTTTTTCATTATATTAGTTGAAGGTGTTGCAATTCTTGAAAAGTTCTTCATAAACTTTCTATAATATCCAGCTAATCCTAGAAAAACATTGAAATTCTTTTTACAAAACATTTTTCGCCTACAAGTCCTCTGAAAGCGCTATCCATTATCCGTTAGAATGTAGCAGGTGCGTTCATTAAACCGAATGGCATTCTGTTATACTTAAAATGTCCTTGAGTTGTTGAGAATGCTGTATATTACTTAGATTTTTCATATATCGGTATTTGGTGAAAACCTGCACTCATATCAAGATCTGAAAAAAATTATCTTGACATAGGTGGTCGAGGATGTCATCTATTATCGGAAGTGGATATGCGTCCTGATCGGTGTCTTTATTGATTTGACGATTATCTACTACCATACGAAGTTTACCTTTTTTCATGAACTACCCACAATGGTAAATTAAAAAAAATCTGTATGTCGTATTATTCCTTTCTTTAGTAACTCCTCGCATTCTTTGAGAATAATTTTTTTATGCGCTTCCGGATGTTTATATGATTTTAAGTTAATTATTCTTTCCTGTCTTAGATTTTATTGCATGATTGGTTAAATTTGTGCAAAGTAATGGATCTACATCTTATGTAGAAATTGTGTTGTATTTTATTATTAACTTTTGAATTTCTTCTTTAACATCATTTTCAATGTAATATGATGGCGAGTTTTTTAATAATTTGATCATTCTATCCGATTCGATTTCATTTTCTTCTTTAGAATTATAATTTTGTGATTTAATGGACATTATACTTTCATAATCAATTACTTCGGTTTTTACTTAGGTTCTCTGTTATAATTAGAAAATGAAAAAAAAAATTTCGTTATTCTTAATTCTATAAATCCTATCAGGTATTGCTTCTTGATTTTCTATTCAAACATCTTGAATATTTGCTTCTGTTTCAATTCGGCAGATTAAACATAAATTTTGTGATATATATTCTCTGTCGTTGCTAATGGTATTTTTTTATTTTCTAAAATTAAAAATTTAGGTGTAGTCGCATATTTGTAAAATTTGTTAAAAAATTGTAAGCCGATTATACCTTCCTCTGGTAGGGGAAAGTCATCAATAATATAAAAAAGGTGATTTTTCCCTAAATAATTTAAATAAGTTGCTCTGTTTGTTTGGTGTTCATTATTTTCGATTACTAAGTTATTCGTAAATTGATGAGTTATTTAATTTATACGAAGGGCTGATTCTTCAATTAAATTAATTGAGGATCCAGAATCTACTTATAATTTATCCTTTGTTCCATCTGTTTTTCTTTCTTGTGCGGACTGTAATTGTCCAGACACTGATGACACTGGGCTATTTCCTCGTATTCTATTTGTTTTTGGATTTCTTCCTGAGTCATTTCTTGAAAATTTTAATAATTTTTCTTTTTCTGGTTCTCTGAAGTATCTATTTCTTGTATTGCTCTGACTTAAGGTGGTCGTTTAGGGTTTTGCACATTCTGTTAATTTTGTGGTTGTACGTAACATTGTGCTGCAGAATGACCTAATTTTTTGCACTTGTTACATTTCATCTGGGTTCTATCGCTCAAAGAAACATTGGGTTGCTTAAATAAAAATAGTGTTGTATTTGCCTGGGGCCTAGGCATTGATGTCAATATTTGCGGTCGCGAAATTTGAGGTATCGATTTACTAAATATCGACAGGCAAACCGGCTGTGCTTTCCGCAGTCACATATCCATCCCCATTGCTTCAGTTTGCGCCTTTTCTAAACTTGAAGGAATTGAGCTTTGACTTGAAGTTCAATTTCTCTTTTTAGATTTAATAAATAGCGCTTTAGGTACTCCCTATCCTCTATATCCAAAGCCACCCTTTTTTTAGTTTTACGTGTATGCTCGCTTCGCACCGCGCATTTTAAATAATTCACTACTTGTCGAAATCTTAGATTGAAATATTGTGTGAATTCAGTTTATCCTTGTTTTGTATTTTTCAATGTTGATCCTAATGCAGATACAGAACCTAGTTGCAATAAACCCTGTCGTAATGTACTATACAAGTCATTAGTAGAATTTCCGCTCATATACCTAACGGATCTTTCCGCGTTTCTACATATTTTTTCGGCAATTATAAAATCTAATAATAATTCCGGCTGACTGCATTTCATTTTTCCTTTTTAACACATTTTATAAAATCTTTAATTCCTTTATTATCGTGTCCATTAATTTCCTTTATAGTTCGTATTATTTTTTTGTCCAGCACTAAATCGATGTAGGCCTGACCTTGCTCTTAGTTACTTATTTCGCGAAGTGGGTCGGTGGGTGATGCGGCTAGATTGAATAAGCTAGAACCATTAACCTCACAGGGTGGACCGTTAGGCGAATGCGATGCGTGCGTCGCGCGATTGAGTCTTTTCGTTTTTACTCTTCGATCTGTTCTTTCTACCATTAATTATAATATTTTATCTGAGGTTATGCTAACCGGTAATAGATTTTTATTTGTGTCGGGAAAAGGTACACGCGACATGTTTTTCGCTGTATAGTAGGGATTGTTAATTTTACCTACTGCGTCCGTAGAGTCTAAGTCCGTCTCTATGTCACTCGTAAAAACCGTGACTTCCTCTCTATAGACTTCAAAGGCCAGTTTTACAGTTTTTATAAATTAATTATATATAATTAATTATATATAATTATTAATTAAGTTAGAATTTTTTCAACCCGATGTTAATATTCTTATTTTTTCTCTCAGAGATTGTCTTATAAAAAATTTTCGAATTTTCGAATCGTAATTTTTATTTTCCTGATTTTCTTGCCCTTAATTTCGTTTTGCCTGATTTTTGTTCGTCGAATTTTTTCTAAATTTCTTGTTTCTGAATTACATTCACTCGCTTTTAATGTGACAAGTTTTTCCCGTTCAAACTTCTTAGTTGCGCATTTTCGCTACAACGAGTACACGCAGAGGCCAGGGAGCATCTTAGCGTGTGTACCGTCGCGTCGCAAGCCTGATATTCGTACAATTTTGGTTTTAATTATTAACACAAAAATGTTATAGATTCATTTGAAATAAACAATCTGCACAATTTTCTAAGCTTGTATGTAACACTTCTTACAATCTAATCTTTTTTACTTACTTTTGAATCGATACTTTTGAGCGTGAAAACTGCAGACTCCTCGCCGCTAGTGCGCAGCTCAATTGCTTGCTTTTGCTTGCATGCTGTGATGATTACCGCCTTCTTGCCTTCTCACCCTGTTGCGGCCTCCTCGTTGCGTTGCTGAATTCTACTGATCCCTGCTTCGCTGCTACGATGTTTTGTTGACAGGCCGTTGCCCTTTCGCCTGATTGCGAGCCTCGTAGATATTTATCGCAGTATGTCGCGTAACCTTTTTTTCTGTTAGAATTTTGTACTTAATTATCTTTCGTAGTATATTGCGCTACTTAGTTCAGGCACTAGCTATAACAATAAGAAGTACTTTTGTATTTAGTTTTTTACTTGAAGATCGGGCCTTTTGACTTTTTTTTTAAGGGTCGTTTGCCTCGGTCCTGGCAGGATCCCAAGAAAATGTTATGGTGTATGATCGCCAGATAAGCACTTTATACTCATCAAATAAATACAGTAGACTTCCGTTTGTTTTCCCGTCTTCGGAACGTTCCTGACCGCATCATTCAACCGTGAAGGGGCCCCCACCTCTGCCGCAATTACGCAGTTAATATTTAGCGAGCTACGTTAATTGTCTGTTCGGCCTTGTATCGCTGGGCTTTAAGTTTCACGCAATACAAGCACCTGTCCATAATTTGAGGTTAGCGAGTACCCGATTTGATCGTGAAACTGAAAGGTCGTGAAACTACAAAATAATGGAACATAAGTAAGAAAATACATTCTATGCTTAAAAAATATTACTCTTTGTTTATTTATGACCTACTTTTACGTTTAGAATATTTTGTCGCAAAAGTTTGCATTTCCATGACGTTATGCTTAAATACTTAATTCAAAGCTTCCCGCTCTTCAAGCCTCTTTTTTAAATTGGCCAGCCACTACCACGAGCGTTAGCGTACAGCCCGTAAAGGAAATGTGGTGGGAGGTGAGAATTTTAAAGAAGTGAGTTTAGGGGAGTGCAAACATGTGAGAGTTAAAGAAAGCAAGAATTTAGGCAAACAAAAGTCTACTGTATATGTATATTTCACACAGAAGTTACCATGAAGAGCTGAGTTATAGATAGATGAGCTTACGCGTCAAGAAGAGATAACGAAGGCGCGAGATGTCACCTTTTATACCTTGGTGGGTGGATGTTTGTTCCACTTCTTGACATGTGTAGTTCCAGAAGCTTCGAAGCTACACGTGTGATCAAAAATATTTGCATGGGCATAGGATATGAGCATACAATGTACATAGCATGGATTGTTCTATATAGGGTGTATTGTTACTTACAAGCAGGGTACATAACACTGCACTTGTGTAGCTGAATTTCCAACCAAAATATTTTCAACAAAATAGTAAACTTTTCAACCAAGGAATTTTACTTTTTATCCTAAATAATGAAACATCAAATAAAAAAAGAACAGACAAGCTATACATAACGACCTGATCTTTTTCTCTCTTTTTATTATTGAGCTTGATTCGAAGTGTCACTCTTATACATTTAATTAGAAGTTTATTGTGTGCGTAACTGTACTCACCAAAATAGTAATTAATTATTATTATCATTTACATCCATTTTTATTAAGCAATAGGAGAATTTTAGTTTTCTAAAAGCATCTCAGCTTCTTTAAAATGAAAAAAAGGCTGTTGGACTTAAGCTTCAACCTGAAAGTTAATAAATCGTAATATATCACATCAGTGTGTTTAAAAAACAACTGGACTGAAGCTCTACACGTATTCTGACGAAATAAAAAAATTTGCTTATATATTATCCACAAACATTAAAAAATTACATAATCATTTTCGGTGTTTGCTGAGGCGATTTTCTTTACAACAACACAGACAACCCATGCTCGCAAAGATAGACAGAGAAGCTGTATTTAGGACTTAATATCTTTGCTCCCACATTCTTTCTGTTAAAAACGTCAAAAATTCAAAGATTACAATTTTTCACGCAATATCCTTGAATTAGGAGGCAGATTATTTTTGTTTTAAGACTTTTCAAACTAATCACGCTTCGATTCTTATTTATACATACAAATTTAAAAATTTCAAATCGTATCATTTGAAGCTTAAATTTAGCTCTATGAAATCCTAATGATTTACAGCTCTTTGTTTAAAGCTTTTTAGTTCTAAACTGATTATTGTAGATTTTTATTTAATCTAAAATTGCTTGTGAACTAATATTTCAATAGAATTTGAAATTAAACTAAAGTCTTTTATTATTGAACAGATTTATATCAATCTATTGCACTCAGATAGAAATGAAATTACCCTGCATTAAACAATAGTTTTTATGTTCAGAAATACGCTAGGAGTAAATTTGTTTGTGAACATTATTTATGACATTAGAAATTACCCTTGTTTAGTTCCAGGACCGTAAATTATTATTACTTTTACTTGATGCAGCTACGAAATCAACACAACTAATGCATTTGAAAACCGAAAATGCAGGCAATGTCAATTTTTATTTATTAATTTGCTTATAACAAATGAAGAAATTAAACTATAATTATTATTGCATTTTGAGTAGAGTGAATGCAATATTTCTATATGTTTGTGAGAAAATATCAGCAAGCAAAGAGAAGTTTGTCGTATAAATAAAAAATGTTCTAGTTTTTGGAAATTTTCAACGTCAATAACAAATTAGTGAATTTTAAAAAAAAATTCACCTTGATAGACCTTTTGGATATTTTTTAACCTTCTAAGAGTAAGAACAAGATGTATTGTGCATTTTTTTATGTACTCGAATGCGTAAAAAGAGATTTTACACACCAGTGTGGAAAAAACTGCACAATAATCAGAAGTTTTAAAAATTGATTTAAATCAATAAATTAATTAACATTGTTAATGAAGAACGGTATATTTTTGTAACAACAATATATGTTCGGTTATCAAAATATGTTTCCATTGTTATTTAGTTTTTGATGAATATAATGAGCCTTAGATAGAATATACTGTAATACTAATATCTTTTTGTGAAAGAAGAAGCAAGATACCTTTACCTCCATAAACTCGAATTAATTTAATCAACACTAATGATGCTGGACGCCAGACCATCCTCAGGTCGTAGACAACAAAATAACGTAAAATAAGTGCTATAAAAAAAGCTGTTCCAAACCTTAATTGTAAATCTTAAATTCTAGACTTATCATGAGCGAACAAACATAATAATTGAGATTTCGATGTACCGGAATTACACTTTACTCATCATATTCACGCTAGCTAAAGTCAAAAGTGGCAAAATTAGGTAGATGTCGTGGTTTTAGGATTGAAAAAGTTTGCTTTCTCATGAATAATGACACAGTTGATTACGGTAGTAATTAACAAATCCGCTTTATTTAAGATAAATGTGTACTATCCTTTGCGCACAATATTTTGCTAAAGCAAAATAAATTTTAATTTTCAAACTACAATTTAGAATTATTCTTAGAAAACAAAATCAGTTCTCGACACTCCACATTGTCGAGCTTTTGGGGTTAAGGTTGTGGCCACCGTTTAGTTTTGTAAAAGCATGCCATGGGTTTGAAAAAAGTAATATACGGGAAAAAAATTAATTTTTTAAACAAATTTTTGATAATAGCAATATATTTAAAAATAACTAGTTGTCAAAAACTTCGTGGCTGCGTAAGTCAACTCAAACTTTGCAAATTGATCTAGATGCGCACGCAACATTGATTATTTTGAAGCTTATCGGCAAATATTTTCAAGAATCTTGCGATATCAAAAATTGAAGAGCCTGATCGAATTACCACACAAACGCATAAGATCGCGTGAAACTATTGACCAAATTCCGACTTTTGTTTTTCACCAATTTGGACATTTTTACGCGAATTTGCGTGCTCGGTTAATTATTCGATGCCGCTTTTTAATTTTATATTATGCAGCGTGAATAAATTTACCTTTCGAGGGTAATTAAAATTGGATATTGACTTTAAAAGATCAGGCTTATAAAATGCTAGCGTTACGCACGAATTGTGCCTAAATTTCATCGCGTTTGCTTGATGTATAAGTCAAGAAAGATTACATAGGTCAATATGCAAAAAGTATACTTCGAAATATATAAATGAAGGGCAAATCAAAAGTGCAAATTTTTATCGACCGCTACCTTCATCAAGATTAACTAGAACTCGACTACACTTAAAAGAGTTTTCTAAAAAAAATGAATGTCAGTAAAGACTCAAAAACCCTGAGTACGCCATATAAATTTTTGACTAAATAAATCCCAGATGGGAATTAGGAATCAAGTTAAATTTATTTTTCTCTGGATGGTTCAGAATTTCTCCACAGAATAGGACTTCATGAATTGACGTAGCGTCGACGCAGGATTAGCTACTTTCAGTGAGACTTGTAAGGGAAGTTTACCTATGATTAGAGGACAATTTTGAAAACGCTAACTTTTCTGTCGGATTTAAATTCAAATACAATGTTCCAATGCACGCCCTTAACACTAAAATTTGTATCGTCACCCTTACTCTCTGTATACGATATATACAAAGCATTGATTAGTATGTTTGTCAGTAACTCACGACAAGGATCTTGCTCTACTAATAATATGATATAGTACTTGTGTGTAGTGCGGGCCTGAGCTCTAGAGGTACCTTACGTATGGTACGTATCGATAACAAAATCTTCTCGTATTTATGATTTTTGTAGATTTTTAGGCGAGGTAGATCAGTCTGTAGAACGTTGAAACTTGTCTGGAGAGAATCAAGCTCTCCACACTCTGTAATAATTGATTTGGAGAGGTTATAGATGTTAGGTTGGCGGCAGTAGAAGATCGCGGGCGATAGCGCCATTTTTTAAATCTAGCGTCCGCTCATCCTAAAGTAGAGGTCAGAGTTTAATCTACCTATATTCTCTAATTTTTGATGTCCTTTAGTGTCTACCGATAAGTTTAATTCCGACGAGGCGATACATAGAAATGAAAACAAATCAGCCTAAATTATATTATAAAAATATTATCGTATCGAGCCGTGAAGCATCGCGCGATCCCTATAGTGCTAGAAATCTATTTATTTTATGTTCAAGATTGAATATTGTGCTTTGCGCATAAGCATTCAAAATTGAAATTTTTACTTATTTCTATTTCTTCTTACAGGAGCAGGTTCACAAGGAGGCCAACCACGTGAAATTCCTCAACAGCAACAACAGTTACAAGAGCAAAGTAAGTAACTTTTTTTAAGGCTGCTTGTTACAGTTACATTATACAGCAAAAAATTAACTTTTTGCAGCTCTCTTATTTTAAAAAAACATTAGGTTCTCTAAGAGTTAGTATAAATTTTGGCACCAGCCCCGTTACTTTCTGAAAACAAAAAAATGGACATACTGGAAATAAAATGTATCTACCCAATATTGTGAGATGCGAACAACAATACGTTTGAAAATACTAAACCCAAAAGCCCGATAACGATCTCCGCTTGAGATCCTTAACAATAAATTATAATAATTGTGAAAAAA
>JAUELO010444643.1:0-13838 GCA_032357855.1 Amphibolips quercusostensackenii | reverse complement strand
AAAATACGTGTACTCTTTTTAAAAGAAACTTTTCATATATATATATATATATATATATATATATATATAATTCCTTAATTTATTCAATTAATGTAAATAAATTATTCAATAAAACTGACATTTACTACATTTTCAGTATTTGTGTTCACTGTTCATATTGATTTCATCAATAAATTACATAAAGATAATATTCAATCATGATCAAGAACTAAAGGAGAAAAATTGACATTTCCATGAATAATAATGGTTAGGAAAAAATTCACTTATATTGCATTTTTACCCGGAAAATATTTTTTTCCTGTGGGATCGTTTCTTTTTATCTTAAAGATGATTGTGTGTTACAAGAAATTATTATTCAGCAACAATTGTTATTATGATTGGAAAACAAGAAAAAATTTAACGATTTCGGCTTGCCATTGAGGACCTATCCGAAGCTTAAATTATCGATATATTTGTGGAAGTTTTAAAACGCCTACAAGACATTTCGCAAGGAATGACAATTTATAAGTAAATCAAATCAAACGCACATAAAG
This sequence comes from Amphibolips quercusostensackenii, assembly GCA_032357855.1. Taxonomy (NCBI): domain Eukaryota; kingdom Metazoa; phylum Arthropoda; class Insecta; order Hymenoptera; family Cynipidae; genus Amphibolips; species Amphibolips quercusostensackenii. The sequence continues at coordinate 13,305 of JAUELO010444643.1, read as the reverse complement.
TGAGAATTTGTGAAAAATAAAAATCGTCCTTTATTCTGTAGAAAAAATTAAAAGGATAAGCATGATATATTTAACATGATTTTCTTATCAATTTTTCGAGATTATAGAGATGTCAAGGGCACAAGTTGTAAAAAAGATCTAAAATCAAAACTTTATGGTTTAAAATTAAATCTTTTATGTTGGTTCACCGTTATCTTAGATTTTAAACTCCAGTATAATTGTGACTTTCTGACGCTCATAATTTGAGGTGGTAGTGATTTCGCACAATTAACTTCTGTTCAAACTTCAAACGTCTTTATCAAGTTTTTTTTCTCAATTTGAAAATACACTTTTATCTGACAAAATCTGTCTAGTTTTGTAAGAAATTTGTCAATTTTGTTAAATAAGATGTATTTTTGATTAACCTAGACAATGTTTGCACTTAAGACATAATTTACATAATATACTTTTTTTAAAAGAAGATATTTACTTCTTAATCAAATTTACATTTTTTTAATGTACTTCCTAAATATATTTGAGTTTCATTTTAATAATAACTTATAAAATTCTACTAATTTATTCAGAGTGATTAAGCCACTAAACATTTGTATGAAATTTCTAATTCGATTACATTTAATATTTTCCAACCCAAAAGTGGAGAGCTACTGAAGGATTCGTGAAAATATAGGAATTACTAAGGGCTATATATTTATTAAATACAATAAGGCTATAAAAATTGGAGTCGCAAAAATAGAAAAGACTAATGAAAAAACTGGATTGCGTCAAATTTTGAGCCTCATCAATACAATCAGAAGGAAATATCGTAAAGCTTGTCAATAGGCAAAGTCACATGATGCTGGACCATATCACCATACTACGAGGAGTGATTCTGTGATGGGCATCGTGTGCGGACATGCAAATTTGCTCCTTCTTTAATTGTTGTGCTTATGCAAGTTTTAAGGTGTTTAGTTACATAAGAATTTGTAGTTCGTGAAAGCGCCGGTGTCTTGTTACATAGAGCAATGTAACTTTTTTTTAACTAATTTAATTGTTGCTTTATCATGCACATTTGCTAATACGTAACGGTGCCGTCCTCTTTTCTACAAAACAATGGCAGTGTGTTTAGGGTGAGTTTGGAGCATTGTGACTTTCTTTTAAATAATTTAATTGTTGCTTTATTATGCACATTAGTTATTAAGTAAAGAAACCGTCGTCTTTTCTACAAAACGATAGGAGTGTGTTCAGAGTGTGATGTAGTGATATCGAAAGAAGGACCTTAAATTCTCTCTTGTGTGAAGTGTGGTATGCTTATTCATTTGGCATGTTCAAATTTAGAAATCTCTTAAAAATTATTTGAAAAAACTAAAAAGGGCCAAATGGATTATGTTTGCAGGGTATGTACACAATGCCACACATATCTGATAAGTCAAATCCTTAAAATTATTTTAGGTTTAAAAATTGTGATTTACGAAAGCAAATTGGAAGCTATGACCAGTCGTGACCGAAGAAAGAATCGTTCTGAGTTCTTTTGCTGTCGATCTAGGGGTCGATGGGATCAGAACAATGGCCCAGAATCCCCTCCCTATACACTTGCTATATTTTTTTCTAATTTTTCAAGGGGAGCAACCAGTAAGCTTTTTTCTCAAATCCTTCTTTAGCAAAGCCCCCGCACGTGTAACTAGCCCGAGGCCACCTACGCAAAATCACCCGTCGCAGCATGCATGGAACCCTCAGTGGCGGTTAATTTAACTGAAACAATTGGGAAATTTTTAACACCGAGCACGAACTGGTCTCGTCATTCGACTCAAAAAGTGTGCATATCTAAAACATGTTCATACAATGACCTTTTTTTTAACCAACGAATCATAAAACTAAAACCCCAGGAACTTATTACATTTCTTTTAATTTTCGAAACTCTCATTAGTCACTTCCTGATCAGAACTTCTGTTCAACTGCCCAAAATACTTTAAATACAGAACATTGTTACAAACGAAATTCTAGAACGCTGAAGTCAGAACTTCTTGAAATTTTTGTTCTAACTTCTAACAAAAAAGTATCTATATAGTCTTTTTTTATGAATTTTATGTTGATCCTATTAAGACGAGTCAAACAGCCACCTGCGATTGCTGAATTCTTATGAACCAACTCCTATATTTAATTAGAATATATATCTTGCTTGAACTGAATTAAAACATTTCCTAATTTTTTCTGCTAAAATATTATTCATGATGGTCGGCAAAACAGCTATCTGTTACAACCATCGGCTACTAGTTCCACATCTGCGGTAATTTCTGCGAACTTCAGCATGAATCCTGGGACCACTAGAATCTAGCTTAAAATTGCAAAATCAGAAAATCTTACTTTTCAAGAAGGAATCTAAGGATTTGAAAGCCAAAGTGGTGACTCTCGAGCACGGGCTTAATGTCAATGAGCAAGCGGCTCTGCATACGACGCTGGAAATTCATGGCCTCCTCATGAAGCCTAACGAAGACCTCATGGCCTCCATGGAATCTGTTGCCAGGGCTCTAGATGTTAATATTCGTAAGGATGACGTTGTTAACCTAGATCGAATTATAAAAGCGCCTTTATGAATAAGCGCCCTGCCCCCCCCCCTTTCCCGATCATTGTACCAAATTCAGCAGACAAAACTAACGGGATTAGCTCATTTCAAGACGTAAGGTTAATGACACTTTTTTTCTTTGAATATTCGATAGACTGAACGAAAAGCGTTTTATTTACCTTCATGAGGATTAACACTACTTAACAGGAAGATATATGCCATTGCTATCGGTCTTCGTCGAGAAAAAATTATGAAATACTTGTGGATTTCTAGCGGAAAAATTTTCTTCCGTAAGAAGGATAGCTCACCAAGAATACATTTGTCAAATATAAAATCTGTTGAAGTACTACAATAGCAACTGCTTATTAAGTTAATCATGTATTCGATTTTTTCTAGTCGATCTTTAGCATTACTCTATCGCTTATGCTGCTTCTATATAGGTCAATATATGTCATATTTCATATATAGTTACATGCTGCCCATTCTGGATACTGCAATTTCTAAAGTTTAATGTCATAAATGTTGTATTTTTTACTGCGCTAATTTAGCCCTCCACAGACTCTGTAACTTGACACTTTATATATTTTTTTCATACATCATAAGCTTTATTGTGCTTACTCTTTTACTTTAGCCTCTCGGAAACGCCTTTTCAAACTATTTACGTATTTGAGACATATCTATATTTAGCTATACTTGAACTTCACCTATCACTCTCAAAATGGAGACCATAAATATTTGTCACGTTAATGCTCAGTCTTTACCTGCAACGTATCATGGATTTGAACATCACTTTATGTCCGGTTTCTCTCATATTATAGCCGTGTCCAAAACCTAACTTACGCCTCACATTCCCTCCAGCCTCGTAGCACTTGATAATTACACACTTTTCCGCAAAGACAGAGATAGAAAAAGAGGGGGTGGGGTCTGTCTCTATATTCATGACAACTTAGAAGGGGGACAGGTAGAAGTGGTTCCTCCTGCTAATTACTCTACTGATGCATACCCTTTTATCAATGTACCCTCGCCTTAAAACAGTGTTATGGTAGGTTTGATATACAAATTTCGTAATGCCTTTTACGACAGGGAACTTGAGATTGACATTTTTGATATTATACCTTATTATAATAACAATGTACTTACCGGTGACGTAAACACAAATTTTTATGATACCAACAACTTAACTCATTATTTAAAATCAGTAGTTAACTCTGCAGGATTATCTGTACTTCCACATAATACCACCCATCACACTGATCATTCAAGTACATGGATTGACCAGATGATTGTTGATGACCTAGACAAGGTGATTTTTTCTACTTAACACTCAATCTCATTCCTCTTGAACTATGATCTCATCAGGATCCAATACCAGTTCTTCTTTAATCCTTCCTCTAGTATTACGTCTCTGTCCATACGTAATCTTACAAATATAATTGAAACTGAATTTCTGGAGTACTTATGAGTAAAATAGAATTTTTACTGAAAAAAAATATGAATAGAAAGATGATTTGTCCGACTACATTTTTATTTTCAACCTTTGATAAATATACACTAGGCTCCTGATAACAATTTCCGCTCTTTAGACCTTCAGCAGCCTTTACAACAAAATCCACACTCCTTGCAAATATAACTCTGATGGTATTTGAATCAAAATGGTTCACCCTGCTTCACTAGTCACTGGCCCTATTCTCTTGCAGATCCATAACGCATCTCTGCAGGTAGGAATATTTGCTTATACCTGTAAAGAGGGAATCATTCACTCTGTTACTAAAATGTATAAACCTACTTGTCTAAAAGAGTTCCGTCCTACATCCATCTTGTGTGCTTTATTTGAACCTTTGAAACAGATTGTCCATCAGTGACTTACTGCAAACATTAAAAATAACAAGTTAATGGAACCAATGCAATTTTGTTTCCGTGACAAGCATAGTACACTTACAGCTTCACCTAAAGTAACTTCTAAACTTAAACTGGCAAATGATAGAAGGGAAATAACGGTTGTTATACTTTTCGACTTTTCGAAAGCGTTTAATATGGTAATCATACTCTATTATTGGCTAGGCTTAAATCGCTTTACCTCTTAAATATGGTTATTAAATGACTTAATTCTTATCTTAGCAATCGTTCTGAAAGAGAACAAATTAGCAATTGCGAGTCGTCTGAAGCTTACTTTAAAGGGTACAGGTGTATATCGAACTGGTGGTGCAGTAGGCCTTGACAAGTAGCCTCACTTTCAATCCTGCTACAGCTATGGCTATAATCATAAGACGATCTATCTCTCCATTATAAAAAAAACAATTTTAACTCTACCTTCTCCCTTGATCGATGGACGCCTTATCCCCTTTGGAGAATCTGTAAAAGATTTGGGCTATATTCTTAATCGCTTTCTTAATTTGAATAAACGATTTGCGAATATTTTGATAAAACCTTTAGAGTCCTTCAACAGCTTAACAGGAATAAGAATTACTTCTTACTTGAACGCGTATCTTCCTAGGTAAATGCCTTATTTTTCCTTTTTTTGACTACGGCTGTGTGGTATATGACGATATTATTGATAAGCTGAATGGGAAACTTAAGCGTGCGCTTAATGCTTACATTCGGTTCACCTACAACATTACTAAGAGTGAACATATTACTCAGTGTAGAAAAAGAGTTGGACTTCTCAACGTCGCCAGAAGAAGACAAATTTTTATGGGTTATTTGCTTTATAGCCTATTCAGTAACAAACCTTCGCACAATCTCTTTTACCTCTTTCATTTTAATAAAGAAGTTCAACCTACACATTTCAAGTTACGTAAAAAGAAAACAGTACTAAAAATTTAGCCAAACCGCACGTGTAAAATGCAAAGGTCTATTATTATCCGTGGTGCTCGCCTTTGGTACAAATTGCCTATAACAATTAGAAACGCACCTTTACAATATCACTTTGAAAACTTATTTTTGGTTAGTCATCAAACATAACAAATCCTACCCTCGAAATCACACATTAGTAATACTTAAATCCTCAATTTAAAATATATATGAGCATGCGCATAAATGTATTTAACTCTGAGTATGTATTTTTGTGTATGTATACTTATAGTATCCTGCTTTTAATATCGCACACCTAATTAGGTATATTATGGTTTAATTCCTTACTTTTGTCAAATACCTGTTCTTAATTTTAATCGTCAAATCGATCGCTGTCACTTTTTTATTGTAAAATGCATTACCTGTTTCTTATAGGGCTATTCAGCCCTAGGAACTTTTCTTAAATACAAATACATACAAATACTATCTGATACAAAAAACAGCCAAAAACAAAAGTTTACTACTTTACTAGTAACTGAAATTACTAAGTAATAATCAGTCTTTTCTTAAGTCGACTTTAATAAAATAATTATAGTAAAATAAATTAATATCGCATTATTAAACTGCTTGAATATTGCGCATTTTAATATAAACCGTAAATCTTAAACGTTGAAAATAAATCATAAAGCATTTCCATGCAAGGGGGCAAGTTTTCTTGGGACAAAATTTTATATGATTGTATATGTGGTCAGACTGACGCAAAGTGGTCCAGTAATGGATTTTCGTAGAAAAATTAAGCTAGAGCTGAATTTTAATTTTTACTTTGTGTTAAATGTTATGTTATTAAACAATTTTTGAAAAATCGGATTTTTTAATGTACTATTTTTTATCTTCGTGTAAAATACTAAGGACAACAGAAATCAATAAAAATTGATGCACAGAGACAATTATTATAAAAATAAATTATATTAAAGCAAAAATTTTACTGTTATAAATGAATTTTATAAACAAATATAAATTCATAAAACTTTTACAGGATTAAATATTTTCTTTTAATGAAAAATCGTCTTCAAATACACCAAAATGTTATTTTACATTAAAAATGTTGTTAGGCATAAGTATCAGTCATTGTTAATAACAAATTACACAAACAGTTGCATTATATATTTGTGTGATTTTACAGAAAAAAATTGTTTTTTTTACGAAGACTAGCTGCTGTGAATGACTGTAATATTATCTAGCTGAGAAATTCTATTTAGAGTCAGCCATTGAAATTGTTATTTATAAACAGGGTGTCTACTTAATTTTGCCCACGAAGTTTCCGGACAATTCCCGGACAATCTGCGCATTTTACCCTTTTATAAATATAAGGTCCTTCTTACAATAAAATCAAACACGCAAAGCATAGTGGGTTGCGACATGCGTAATTTGCTTGATTGCAATATTATAATTTACTTTCAAAATATATTATTTAATTTTTAAGAATTTTTAAAAATTTTAATTTCAATTAAAAACAAAGTTGTGCAAGTAGCTCAAAGGGATATTAAAAAAATTAAAAATTATAAGAAAATGAAATGCACTACACCCATCAAAAATAAAATCAAGGACACTTCCCGGATTTTTTTATATTACCGGACGATTCACGGACTTCCTTGAGTTTTCGCCCAGTAGACATCTTATAACAATATAAGCAATTGTATACGATATAACAATCAATAGTATTTGTGTCTGTGCATCGATTTCTATTGAATTCTGTTGTACTTTACTGGTTTACACAAAAATAAAAAATAATATAATGAAACATCTGATTTTTTTCAAATTGTTTGGTAAGATAACATTTAACACAATATAGAAATCAAAAATGCGAAATTTTATTCAGACTATTATTTTTCATTACACTTGAAATAGACAAAAAATTACGACCTCTAGCTCAATTTGTCCGCGAAAGTCTATTACTGGACCACTGTGCGATGTATACAAATAAACTTTCACATTGACATGATAGAAAAATTGGCGAGACGAAAAACCCTATAAAAGCAAGCAAAACATAAGAGATCCAACGTGGACAGAACGCTTAAATAGTAGATTCACTTTAAACTAAAATTTGCTCCTTCAAATAAGAATGCTAAACTTGGATTTTTGGAGAAATTTTAATTTTGTATTGAATATGTAAGTGCATGCAATTTTACTGTGACTACTTTGCACTTCATAAAATTGTGGAGACTTGTTTGTGCTGGGTTGCATTTGTTTAGAATCACATAAAGAAAGCTAATTTAATTATAAGTGTTATTTATTAATACCTAACTAAGAATTCTACAGAGTGAAAATGTATATGTAATATTAGAAGAATGAATTCTGATTTCTAGAGTTTCTTTATCAATTAGGTTGAACAAAAAAATGGTGAGGGCCTAAATGAATTAGGATCATTAGTTTTTGTTGGTTACAGTTTATTAATCACGATACAGTCAAATGCAGATTGAACAAAATTCTTAATAATAACCAATATCATCCAGATAAGTTTTAAATGCAACGATACTATTACTTAAATCTAAAATTATTTTTGGTAAAGTCTACATTTTATATTTAAAATGATCTAAATGATATATTTATTAAACTTGAATAATACTGAGTGAAGTTAGAAATAGATGCTCGGTTATAGTGATAATGTTACAACATTTTCCACTCTATAACTCGTCATGATTGGACGGCCGATACCTATTGGAATATCTTTCATTTCTTCTCGAGTCATTGGGAAAACCGTGCTGCTTTCCATATTATATTTCACGCGTTTTATATGGGTATAAATATATTTATATATTGCAGCAAGAATATCATAAGTCTCCAATATTGCAAAGACTTCACCATCAGATGTTGATAATACAATTTGTTCTTTGTTTGAAATAGGCCCATACGTATTCGCTCCTGTTTTTACTTTCAATGATTTATTGTCAGGAAAAGTATATCTTCGAAGTTCGAATATCCGGCGCGGATCCGCGATGGGAGTAAGCCGAATAAACGGTAGTTGTTCAATTCCATATCCACGTCCGTCAGGTGAAGGGAGCACTGGAAAAGGACTTTTGGCAGATGGGGACCTGGACCTGGCACGAAGAATATGCTCGGCAGAAGTAAATGACCTCTCAGGAGAACGGCTTGTTTTAGAAGAATAAGAATGTTTGCTGCGACTAACGTTAGAAGCAGGGTCACGAGTAGGTAAAAATTCAAACGGTGTACTCAAATCTGCAACAAGAAAGAGAGGCCTACATTTTCAGCGTTGGCATTTCATGTACAGAAAAATAATCATTCTTGAAAAAACGCTAAAAGGTAATTTAGGAAAGGTCCCGTAAAATCTGCATAAAAATTGTCTATAAAGGTATTCCGGAAAGGTTTATTATTATTTCAGTAGAGCTTGAAATTATAAACTAACGGTACAGTGCTTGACACCTAGTGTCAAAGAAAAATGTTTTTTTTCTCCTAATGGAATTCGCTTCACTCAAACTGTATTTGAAAGTTTTTCATAATGCCTCAATGTCCCAGATATCCTTGAATTTTTGGGAATCTTTTTCAAAAAAATTTTCTGACTGAAGGCGGAATCAATGATTGCGAGATTGTTAATGCTTATTTTGAGAATCTTCCAGTGCTATGCTAAATTTTTCTTCACCTGTCAAGTAGATTATTTTATTCGTTATTGGAACGATATTACTGTTGCGCGAAATGACCGAACCAAAAACTCTAAGACCTAAACTGTTCCAAAACATCGATTTCAAAAATTTTTAATATTTCTGAAACTTTTGGTATATCATAGAAAGATAACACGAATCAATGGTACTGATTTAAATTCAAAGCCTTTAAGGTTCTTCAATCTTTTTTTTTAAGTACAACTATCAGTATAGTGGCGCCTCTGCAGCCCATTTCGGATAGGTATGTCCATACTTACACCTGGATATACCCCTTACGTTTATCCATTCTCACGTATACACGACGCACACAGACGCAATTCGTTGAGCTACATGCAGAAAGGAAACGGTCCAAACACAGTCCGTGAATTTGAAGTTGTTCGCACTAAAAAATCGTGTGCAGTGTGCAAAAAACGGCTCACGCACCAGCTATTCGCGCACACATGCAGAGCGTCATTCAATCGCATGCGATCTGTTGCGCTGCTGCGGTGCGAGCTAGTTACGCACCGTTGCCGTATTGGTGACTCCAGACTTAACCCAATAAGGTACGCACCGTTACGCGACGCTCGTGCGTTTGCGTAACTTCCTACCTAGTACCAGCCTTCGAGTAGAGGAGTGAAAGTTACAAGGGAAAAAATATAGCCGCTACACATTGCTGGAGAGTCAGCTTCAACTGCCAAAGAAATGACATGAATTGAAAAAGTTGACATGTCACACTGCTGATTCATTTGAGTGAGGGTGAGAGGGGTATATTTTCAAATAATCATTGTTAATTAATCAACACGAATCTTATTTTTTTACAATACATAATTATCTCCGACCGCAGATTTTATTTTATTTAACATAATTGATTGTAAAGAACGTAAAAAGATTCTTTCCCTAAGATATTTTACTGACGAACAATAAGTTATCATTTTATAAAAAATTTTGGTTGTTATTTTGTTTTTTATCATAAAATCGACTGCTAGTGGTTCAGAAAGGACCCTGTTTATTAGGAAACTTTGTCAAGTCACATCATTTGTTATTAATTTAAAGGAGGTTATTGTCAATTTTCAATTGGAAGATTTCGTGGTTTCAACTAAATTAGCTCTAAACCACTTCTAACTGAATAAATCGCGAAATAGCAATTTTCTTCATACTAAAAAAAAAATTCCCTTCTCCATACCTTCGAGCAGATGGGTTAAGTTTACCGCTCATCAGAAGGCGCTAGTAAACTTACATAAGTCCTTGTAAAATTCATACTCATAGATTAGCAAAGGAAAGTTTTTGCAAAGACAATTATCAACTAGGTGTGAATTTGATCCCGAGTATTGCCACTTTATTTGTACAGTAGACTTCCATTTGTTCTAGCGTCCTGGAAACGATCCTGACCGTTTTTTTTTTAACGCCAGATGGGCCTCCACCTCTACCGCAATTACGCAGTTGATTTTTTTCAAGCGACGTTTATTAGCTGCCCGGCCTTGTATCGCTGCGCTGGCTCAAAGCAACTTTTTCAACTGCGCATGTGCGGAAAAGCGAGGGTCAATCTGAAATCAATATACAACACTATCAATAATAATGATTTTTGGTACATGCGCAGTTGAAAAGTCGCTCTCCGTTAGAGTTGTCTGATTTTCACGTCATTTTTGTCAATCTTTTTCTTAGTTTTTTATTAACTCAATGTAGTGATATTAATTTTATCAAGTCAATATAATAGAATCAAAAAGCGACCTAAGTCTTTCGCGGCATATTGAGTATTGCAGCATGACTTTATGGCCATGCTAGGCTAGGTGAAAATGTCAGCCGTCAGCAAGGTTAGCATATGTGAAACTGCAACTGCGCACGAGTTTCTGTAGAAAAATATTCTAAACATAAAAGTGAGTGATGAAGGTCAGAATGGTAATATTACTAAAGTGTAAAATTTATTTTCTCAGCCATGTCTCATTCTTTTGTCGATTGACGGCCTTTCAGTTTCACAAAACACAAACACCTGTCCGAAATTTGAGGTTATTGAGTACCGGATCTGATACACTAACCTGAAATTAAATAAAATTCAAATACATTCCGTGAAACTAAGAGGTCGTAAATCCACTAAAGAATGGAACACAAGTGAGAAAATACATTCTACACTTAAGAAATATTACTATTCGTACATTTATGAATTACTTTTACGTTCAGGATATTTTCTTGCAGATGTCTGCATTCCCGTAAGGTTATGCTGAAATAATTGATTTAAAGCTTCTTACGAACCTTGCATTTTTTAATGAATTAAATTAAAAGTTCATTTATTTAAAAATGTGTAATACAAAATTCTAAGCAATCGCCCGGATGTGTGTAGATATTGTGCGTGTAAGGATGTCACACTTTTTTGTAAACACAATAACGTAAAAACGGTTGCAAATAAATTGATAAAATAAAGAGAGCCTATTTTTATCACTTATATCTTGAAACTAAATGAGCTGAGGCAGGAACATAAAAGATTCCTTGGTTCGAAAAAAATCAATTGACCAATAATATTGATACATCTTGTCAAAGAGTAGGGAAGTTATCGTCATTTATATTATATTTAAAATCGATTTTCAAAGTAAAAATGTTCTGATTCTCATAATGTCAATTTGATGCAACAATATGAAAGATGTGTTGATTCGAGACGAATCTATTGAACTATAATATTATTACATTTTATTAAAGAGTAAGAAAGGTATAGTAATGCATAATATTTGATTGAGCGGTTTTTTGCTGTCAAACTTTCTGCTTAAACATAATTTAATATTGATGCAAAAATAAAAAAGACTTCTTGGTTCAAGACAAATCGATTGATTTATAATGAAAATACATTTTATCAAAAAGTAAGGAAGTTATGGTCATTTATATAATAATCAAAATCGACTTTTATACTAGAAATTTCTTCATTTTTATAATTTGAAGTTGATGTGAGAATTAAAAAGATGGGTGACGAATTAATTGACCTATGTTATTAATATATTTTATTAAAAAGTAAGAAAGTTATTGTAATGCATAATATTTAAGAAAACGGTTTTTCACAGTAAATTTTTTTTTTATCAACATATTTTTAAATTTATGCAATAACGGAAACGATTCCTTGACTTGAGGTTAAATCAATTCAACTATAATATTGATACACTTTTTTGGAAGTTTAGAAAGTTATGTCTATTCGTATTCTTTAAAACATCTGTTGTAAACAGAAAAACTTTTTCCATCAACATAATTCAAAGTTGATGCAGGAATAGAAAATACTTTTTTATTATAAATTTTCAAGCAAAAACATTGTTTTGTCTGCTGTTTCATTGTATTTTGAATTTTTTTGTATTATTTTGTAATTTTAGATTTTTTGTTAATTTCTATTCTTAAATTGATCCAATTAAAAAATTTTGTTTGTATATTATTTAAAAAATCACTAATGTTTTCTCTATGAGGAAGCACTTGTGTCAGTTTGCTAGCGCCTCCTAGTAAGCTGTAAAGTCTCTCATTTGCTCGAGGCTATAGAGGAGAAAAATTTTATTTAAGTGCAGAGAAAATCTTTCTTTTGTGATGTATTTAGTTAGCAGTTGTTTAGAGCTAATTTGGTTGAAAAAACGAAATCTTCCGATTGAAAATTCGACGAAAATCTCATTTAAATAAATAACAAATGATGAGACTTGACAAAGTCTCCTAATAAACAGGGTCCTTCCTGATTCACCAGCAATCAATTTTTTATTAAAAAAAAATAACAACCGAAATTGTTTATTAAATGGAAAATTATTGTTCTTTAATAAAATATCTGAAGGGAAGGATCTTCCAAAGTTTTTTACAGACAAATGCGTTTAAAAAACGAAATCTGCGGTCAAAATTAATAATTATTTGTAAAAAAATAAATTTTCTGTTTATTAATTACCAATGACAATGTTTAAATATACCCCTTTTATCCACCTAAATCGACGGTGTGCATGTCGACTTTGTTAATTCATGTCTACATCTCTTTGTCAATTAAAACCGGCTTTCCAGCAATGTGTGTTGACGATATTTTCTCCCTAGTAATTTTTACTTTTCTACCCAGAAGTTGGTATTGCTTAGAACGCAACGCACGCGCGTCGCGTAACGGCGCGTCGAGTATTGTGTTAAGTCTTGAGTCACCATATAGGACCGCTGCTCGAGAAGCAAAAGTTTGCGAAGGTGCCAATATTGGTGTGCTTACAAGCTTCATTGAAGTGAGAAAGTCTACCCAGCAGAAAATTCCTACACAGGAACCTCGGAGGATCCTGTACATGTTCCTGTACGTAAAACTGCACACGAACCCTGCACAGGTAATCTTGACAGTTCCTG
>JAUELO010444635.1:0-13839 GCA_032357855.1 Amphibolips quercusostensackenii | reverse complement strand
AGAAGGCCCGCATTGTGGCCGAAACGTCGAAATAAAAATTTGTTAATTAAAGAACGATGTTTGACAACTAGAATCGTGTTTTATTTATTTTTATATATGGGACCGATAGACCAAAGAATGAAATTTCCTAAACTTTATCCAGACAAAGTAATGGAAATACTGTAAACAAATTCAGGGTAGCCAACAGGCGAAAATCATTCTGGGCTACACGTGAAGGATTGACAGAGCCAGCGAAATTCTGGATTCACCCAATAAAGACAGAAAAACAGTCGTTCAGATGCTTACAGGGCACAACCACCTGCTCTATCATGTGCACAAAACGGGGTATAACTTCACGACAGAGTGTAGAAAATGCAGCAGGGATAATGAAACGTCCCTGCTTGTCTTTTGTCAGTGCTCGGCATTAGTTAGGCTCAGGCAGAAAAACCTAGGAGCCTATTTCATGGTACCTGAATTAATTATAATGTGATCAGTGACTGATTTAGAAGGCTTTACTGAGAGGTTTAGTGGTCAGCTACTAAAAGCAAATAGTTGAGGGTTTGGCACAATTAGCTTTGTAGCTTGGACACCAGGGAAGCTCCATCGCGGCTTCCTGCCCGTCTTTAAAACAAACTAACTAAGTAAAATGTATTTTAGTGGTATTTGCAGTGGCTGATAAAAAATGTCGATCTTTATCAGCGTTAGCAGAGAAGAAATATTTAGTAAAATTGGCACTCATGATAACTTTTTATTCCCTTTATTTGACAACAATGGCTGTTATCAGACAATTGACATATTAAAAATCATTTTTAAGTGTTTTGCAATTTTCATTTATCAAAATCCTCTGCAATGGAATAGTATTGAGAGTACAATGTATTAAATGACTTGCTGTGCAGAGAGTCATTTTTAAAGATATAAATTATTTTTAAAAATGCTTTCAACATCCAAAGGGGATAAATAATAAGCGACATAGTTAGAAGTAAAAAAGTTACAGTAGATCGTAAAAGTAGTAAAACTATAGCAAAATGTCTTATAATGTCCCCATTTATTAAAAATTATATTGTTATCAAATTTTATTGTTGTTTATTTTTTTTCCTTATTATTATTTGCTGATGATTTAAGTTAATGAAAAATTAAATGTTCTTTAAATAATAAGAAATATTTTTGTTATGTGTACAAGATTCATTCAATAAGATCTTATCATATAACGATAAGAATTCAAATGGCAGCGATAAGAATAAAATGTTCGGTCAGAGATAAAAGTTTTTCAACACACAATGTTTATTGTAAAGGCGACATATTTTTAAGAAGAAATATTTTTAACACTAGTGCCCCCTCTTAGAACCAGTCACTTCATTTTTTCCAGTCGAGACTTCCTACTCCACCTACTTCACCTTACTTCACCAGACCACCGCCGCCAGTTTGTAGATCTAGCTTTTCTCCATGGCTCTCCTGCAGAGTCACAGGGTCGCTGTCAGCATTTTGAACTTGTTTTTCAGGCGCTCATTACACTATACCCAGTGCTTGCTGCAATATCCCGAAGAGCGTATGCAGGTGCTGGCCGCGCAAGATGACCAGTATGTCGTCCGCGTGGCCAATTACGTGGTAGCCCTAACTTCACTGCTAAGCACCACATCAGGTTCTCACTATTTAACATGTAGTAGGTTTATTCAACGACTGCAGTTGGCACACTGTGTGCAATAATAGCTGTCCTGATCATCTCTCTTTAGGTGCAGTTGAATGCTCCTTCGGTGTAGATTAAGGTTCTGATCGCAGATTACTACTCCGTTTTGGGCCGTTTCTTTCAAGTGATCAGTCCTGTAGGTACCTTGCGATTTGTTAATTGGCCCTTGTCCCGAATTTATCTATCCACAAGCCTTTCCACCATTTTAAGCGGAAAACATGTGAGGCTGATGGAACGGAAATCCTTGGGTGATGTATTAATAATCGATGCTGCGGGCTTTCGGAATAAAGACTGCTTGCGCACCTCTTCATGCTGTCAGAATATATTTTAGTGTCAGATTAGCTCTAGCAAATCGTTCAGGTAGCCTTATAATGATTTTTTCAGCTTTCTCTAAACATGCCGGATAAATAGCATCCGAACCTGGAGACTTCGATGGGATGTAAGACTTCAGGGACAACCTGATCCTGGAAGAGGTAACAATCTATTGGGCTAGTCGCCGTTTCGGACCATGCTAAGCATAGGCCTCAGAAGTGTCGCCTTCTTTTCTCCAGTCCTCATGAAGCACGAAAAATGTGATTTGATCAAGTGAGCCAAGGTCTCCTCGTCCGACACAGAGTATTCTCCGTCGAGCATGTTTTATTATAGAGTGCCGAAAATAGCTTCCAGATTTCAAGAGAGCAGCTTGTCCAGTCAAGCCGCCTCTGTCCTTTTCTTGTCCACTTGAATTCTGAATTCACTCAATGCTGCTAAATGCAATGAATTTTCTAACATTGTTTAGTTTCTGCTTAATTCATCCTAAAGTATTTTAAACTTCTCTCAGACTCATAGACATTTCATTAAAGTTTTTTTAATTTAATCAATTTTTCCAAAGTCATTATAAACTAACAAAGCTCAGATCTGGCGACTTTTCCTACTTTTTCTCGACTCTTTCAAGAAAATGCAGCTTTTTGAAAAAAAATTTGACAAATCGACTTTTTCTTTTTAAAGAAGTAGGGGAATGATCGACATGATTTCTATCACTAGTCACAGCGGCGTAATTCTAAAGGTGTTAAAGATATTAAACTCCATCAAAGCTTACACGCAGGATACCAAAAAGGACGTCAAACTGATTAAAATAGACACAGCTCAATTGCAGTCTGATGTTGATGATCTAAAAATCGAATTTAGCGCATCTAAAGCACAATATAAAAAGCCAGAAGAAAGCCATTAGGCACTAAAGGGAAAACGTAGTTCACGAGAATCTAACAAAGAATTCTTCATTTGTTCTCAATGTTTTGACAAATGCTGTACTCTTACTAAATGAAACAGATATTTATACCATTTATTGACTGAGGAGGACGCAAAGCAATAGCTTCACGTGCTCAGCAAGACAAGCTTCCACCTGTGTAAATAAAGTTGTCATTTTTTCAAAAGTCAGAGTAGTACGAGTACTTCTTGACAAAGATGATGTTCTACATTGCGGGCAGCTGCTTGTCAAGGTCCTTCAAAGTGTGGGCGGCTGGAGGGAAAAAACGCCATGTAGATCCGTTTTTTAGCAAGATAACGGCTGATAGTCGCTAAGACAGCAGATGCCTCGTCAAAAAGTGTACAGAGCTGTTTATCGGGTCCCATGAAATTAGTACCGCAGTCGCTGTATAGCAAATCGTTTGTGAGCTGTCATGAAGCCATCAGCGGTGTAGCCCGAGCAAGCCTCCAAATCAACTGCTCTTGTAGCAAAACAGAAATATACCACAATGTTGCCCTTGTGAGATTGTCGGCCTTGACCTTTTGCAGTTTGCATCTAAATAGGACCAGCGAAATCCAGACCGCTAATAGCAAGTGCAGGTGCAAGTTGAGTGCAGGTGGTTGTGCGATGTCAAGCGCAAGTAACGCAATGACTCAAAATCTTCTTCACGACGCAACGACCTGCGATAATCCAATACTGTCTCCGTATATAAGACAACGTTAGTTGCGGTCCTCCGTGTGACATGACTAAATGTATATTTCAAACGATGAGATTGGTGAGAAAAGAATATTAGGCAGCAGCTTCAATTCTTCGAAGAAGTGTCGACGTTGTTTATACCCTATCAGACGACATCTAACACGTTTAAAAAGGTCTAGAATAAGCTTATGTGGTAAGAGATCAGTAAATTTTTGTTCGCAACTGATCGATGAATCTCAGACAGGGAGCAGAAATTCGAAGTAGTTCCTTAAAGGTCGAGCATCGACCCAGCAGAGACCACGGCCAGTCAAGTTCAACTGTTGCAGCATGGAAAACGGTCCTGTTCTCTCTGTTGATGCTTAGATCTATCAAGCTTGTAGAAAATGACCAAAAAGCAGGCGGTTGTGTCAACCAAGGCAGTTTAGCCTATTAAAGAGGATAGCTCTCTAAACGTAAATAAGAAATTCTTTGAGACGCACGATTAGCTGAATGGTCTCCCCCTGGAACATAATGACAGATAGCATCAGGCAGACAGATTGACGAACTTTCCCTGAAGTACACCGAAAACATAAAATTAGAAACTAAAAAGTTGATTACCAAACAGATAGACTATTTAGCGAAAAGCTTACAAACTGGGATCAGTAAGCTGTCGGGAAGAATAAATTAATTCGATACCGAACAAAAGGAAACTATAGAGAGAGTCAACGGTATCGAATTAAAAGTTCATAAACTTGCAGCTGCGAAAAAACAGTAACATAATACCTCTTTACAAGAAAGTTCAATTTCCTCCTAATATCTAGCAGGAATCTCTGACAGGATTTCTAGGAAGCGTTATGTCATCATTTTTTTAAGTCTAGAAAATATCGACGAGGGTGAGCTTGCTTCAGTAAAGATTAAGGAGTCTGAAACAGTACAGTTAACGAATTCGTAAGCATAATTGTAACACTCATTATTCGAATAAAATATTAATTATGAGGCTTGGAAAAACCCACAAAATATTCGTCTACCTCGAAAAATGAAGGTGATATTGAACAAGGAATTGATCCCCTCAAATGTCCAGTAGGCCTTTTGGAAATGGAAGAAGAATCAAGAACAGCAAATTCCGACTACCAACATGTCATTGGCTCAGGATCGTACTCCTGTACAAAGAATTCTATACAAGGGCATCCTGGCCTCACTGAACGAGCGTCAACAAAAAGGAGAGATGAATAGAAGAATAAAAAAAGTTCGACGGTAACCCAAAATTGTAGAATTAAAAGGGACTCTTGTTCTAGAGCGGGCTTAGATATTTCAGAAAGACAAGAAACTCACGACTGTGTTAATGTTACAAATAGCTTTATTCGGTCGCATATTGTACATTCAGATTTACTTAACGACTTTCCTATATATTACTAAAACGTTAGAGGTCTTCTTTTACATTTATTCTTTTACTTTACATTCATTCTTTTACACTTCTTTGGCGTAGCGGATCGCGATTCTTTCATTTTAATGAAACTTAGTTAATGCAGAAAATATACACTGCTGAGTTATTCGATACTGACTTAAATAATGTTTATAGGGACGGCAGACTAGACAGAAGTGAAGGTGGAGTCTTTATAGCAGCTAAATCTTTAATCACTTTGGGCTTTATTGATATTTTCTCTATTATCAGATCATCTCCAAAAATTAATTTTGTAGCAATCATAATTATATTTACTACCTATTTATTTTCTATTAACCTTTGAGTACTACTTCTTTTGAACTTGAGGAATCTCCCGCGGCTTTATCCACTCTGTCAACCACAATATCAATAATAGGTACGTAAATCTTGTTATCTTTTTTTTCCGTTTTAGGTAACAACTAGTTTGATTTCTATTCTGGCTGTAAATAATCATCACCCTTCCTTCCTGTGTCCCTGCATTTTTTTCCTTTTCTTTCATTGTCCTGTGTTCTTGCTTTTTTTTCTCTTTCTTTTTTCAATATTCCTGCGTTCCTTTTTCCTTGTATACCTAAGTTTTCCTTTTCCCTGCTTTTTTTCCTGTCTTCCGGTGTTTTTTATGCGTCGCAGTGTTCCTGTTTTCTTAGTTCTTGAATTTATTTTTTCCTGTGTTGCAGCATATCTTTTTTCCTGGGTTTCAAAGTTCCTTTTTTTTTGTGTTCACACGTTCGTATTTTCCTGGGTTTCTGCTTTCATTTTTTCTGTTTTCTTGTGTTCGAGCATTATCTTTTTCTTTCATCCTTTTTTCTGTGTTTCTGCGTTCCTTTCTTTCTTTTTTTCGCCTTTTTAAATATTTTTTTATGTTCCTGCATTTCTTTTTCCCCTTCTTCTTGATTTTCTGCATTTCTTTGTTCTTTTTTTTCTACCTTTTTCCTGTGTTTTTGGTTTCCTATTTTTTCTTTTGTAAATGCGTTCTTGCTTTTCTTATTGTTTTGCTTCATTTAGTTTTCTATTCCTGCGTTTCTTTTGTAAATTACCTTAATTGAATGTTCTTGAACTTTAAATTTACTGTTTCATGTGTAGGTGCGCGTGCGTACACGTGTTTGTGTCACACGCTTATTTGTGAACACGATAACAAAGAATTTTAAAAATATGAAATTCATTTTTTTAGCAGTGAAAAATATAATTTAAAGAACAGCAGAATTTAATATTACTCTTCCGTAGATCATAAAATTAACTGAACAATTGCAAATTGTTAAAAAGAAAAAGTATAACTGTTGTGAATGGCCTATAGTCCCATTTAAAAAAAATGATGGGACAATATTGAATCTTATCATAGTAGCGGCAAAAATAACAAATAAAAGCGATAAAAATAAAAAGGTCAGTAATAGGTGACAGTTTTTCAGTCAAAACTACGGTTGAGGTTACCAAATTTTGTTTCTTAGTTTGATTTATAAAATATATGCAAAAAGAAGATATAGAATTATTATTGAACTACATATTTAAGAGTTACTTGCATACAATTTACTTTATTCGCAAATAGCGAAAAATAGTATGATTCTCAATATTTAATAAGAAAAATCATATATCTAAGGCTAAAATTTGCAGAAGTTGCATACTGCAACTGGATTTCGTAAATGTACAGTGAATAACCCATTATAAAATTTCCTTTGTTTTGAAAATGCATTTAAATTTTAAAAAAATAAAAAAGACTTGACGCTTTGCTGTTTTGTAACATGTATCGCACGTTTGCCGACTATCCTTTTAGAATGGTATATTGTGTACCTAACAGGAAAACAGTCTTTATCCGATTGTAAGTTTGCAACAACAAGGCTTACTCCTAAGGGTATTATGGGCTTTTTATTGTACTGCAGGCATGTGAAAAGCTCAGCTCGTTTAAGTGAGGAAGAACCCGCTTATCCAATTTCTACACTATCTGTAGAATCGCTACAATGTCTAATTTGGCGTTAGCAATTAACTTGAATCTTACAATAGTTGATTATACAATATTATTGATGGTAAAAATAGTTTTCTGTATTTGCTTCACCTTTCTGTGTTACTCCATACCAAACGCTCTATTGGAAGCTACCGAAAAGTAAATAGGTTAATTATTCGCTAGCTTAATAATCAAAATAAAGAGAAAAATTTTTCTCCACTAGTTGAATGTTTTTTTCTTGGTATTTCTGCATTAAAAAAACTGTTACGTTCGGCAGATTAAGTAAAAATAAAGTCTTCAGTTTTAAGTTAAAGCATGCTAATATCCTTGTAGACCAATTTCAGTTGACTTTCGTTTTCGGCATAAAAGTGTCGGTAGCAATAATTTGTGAGGTGCTGATTTTGGTAAATCGCAGTGATATTTGAGGTGGGCTAATAGGCACAGTGTAAAGAAATTATTTTGGATTAAAAGATTGCGTGTTGAAGATAATAGAAGTGTAGAAGTGAGTAATATTTTCTGCGATAGAGCTTGTTTTGTCTGGTGTGAAAGGTTAGGTTGGTTCGTCAGACGTGATGAGTGGGGTAGGGGGCCGGTGCAGCCCAGTAGCAACAACAGGGTAGGATGGGTAGGATAAGTTAGCACGGTATGGTAGTACAGTGGCAACATACATTACGCAAGTTACGTAGGTAGACGTAGAATCGACCCTAAAAAAACCCAAACATGTTCAGAACACCACCGGAAAAAGGTCAAAATGGAGCGCGGGGAGAAAGACAAGGGGAAAGAGGGAGACAAAGGTGAACGTAGAGGGGCGAGAGAAGATGAAAATTTAAAGTAGATGAAATGCGTAAAATGATGATAGAGGTAATGCAGATGAACAAAAAAAGGCAGTAAGAAAGAGAAGAGCAAATAAAACAAAAAATTATAGAAGCAATGACCAAGCTTAGAAAAGAGATACGAAAATGAGAAAAAGTTGGGGAAGATTTAAAAAAAAAGGATGCAGACATTGAAACAAATATTGGCAGAGGAGGAACTGAGGGAAAGAGTGAAAGATGTGCTAAGAAGGATACATGCTAAGGTAAATATAGAGGAAATGCAAAGTGTAGCGAATGAAGCGCGAAAAGGAGAGGTTATGGTATAAGTGAAACTGAAGAAATGGGAGCATAAGAGGGAAGTGATGACAGAAAAGAGGGCCTTATATGGAAGGTCTAAGAGAATAGAGGATGATTGGACATGGGTAGGAAAGAATATGTAGTACAAGTTACAAAAAAAGCGGCTGAGGTAAGGAGTAATGAAAAAAGAACATAGGTTAAGTATGAAAGAATACAGACAGAAGATGTATGGTGGGATAAGGATAAAGAAAGGGAAGATGTAGTAAAAAATAAGATGCCAGGAAACTAGGAGAGAAAGGAACGGGATATAGGGAAACGAGAAATAGTGAGAAACTAAAAGAGGCGAGAAATTAAAAAAGGAAAGAATGGAGGATTTGTTACTGAAATATACTAGGCTTAAAGAAAAAAGGATAAGAAGTTTATGAACAATTTGGCGCAACGGGATGTAGTAGTAATGATGAAGACGTGGCTAGATGAACAGGGATGAAAAAGAGTAAGGGGAAGGCTACCAAGAGGTTTTAAATGGCAGGTGCAAAACGCAGAGAGGAAGAATAAAATCGGCAGAGCAATGGGAGGAATAGTGATGGAAGTAAGAAAAAAATGCATAACAGAGACGGATCAGAAAAAGATAAAAGAACAAAAAATGTGGTAAATAGTGGAAGAAGTAGAAATGGGAGGGACGAAGTGAAAGATAGTGGGGGTGTATGTAAACAGTGATATGCAGAAGAAATCAGAGGAGATAAAAGAATTGATGGAAAAAAATACGGAGGAAATTAAGCTTGTAATAGGCAGAGATTTCAATGCGAGAACAGGAGATAGAAGAGGGGAAGAATGGGGAGGCGAGAGGAAAAGAACTTCCAGAGACAATATACACAATGGGGAGGGAAAAAAATTGTTCAAATGTTTAGAGGAGGTGGAATGTTTTATCTTGAACAAAAATGTAGAGGGGGATAAGAAAGTGCAATATACACACTCAGGAGGACAAAAGGAAACGGTAATTGATTATGTTATAGTGGACGATGAGGTAAGAGAGAAGGTCAAGAAATTAGAGGTAGAAGATAATATAGATTTTGATCACTTTCCGCCAATAGTGACATTAGAGGAAGAAAAAAGTAATAACAATATGGATGGAAAGGAAATGAAGGTAAGAAAGCAGAAAAGGGGATTAGTCAAGGGAAGAAATTAAAAAGTTAAAGGCAAAGGTCAAAAAGATGAAAATGGGAGAGGCGATGTGAACATAGAGATGCAGTCAATGATAGGAAAAATTAAAAGAGTATTAGAGAGTACAAGCGAAGAAGAAGTTAGTGAAGGCAGGAATAGAAGTGGATGAAATGAAAAATGTGAAGAAAAAAAGAAGAAGGTTAGAAAGGAATTAAGAAAATGGAGAAAAGGAAAAAGTAGTGGAAAAGAATATAGGAGGAAAAAGAAAGAGTATACTGAGTTGTGTGATTAAATAAAAAAAGAAAATTTAAGGTTTGAAGAAGAGGTGGAGAAGGCTAGGACAAAAAAAGAGGTTTGAAAGGTGATAACTAAAGAGAGAGAGAAAAGGAAAAGAGTAAATCAGGATATTGAGATAGGAAAATGGAAAAAATACTTTATGGATGTGCTAGAGAGAATGTAGAGGAAAGTTATAAAAGGAGAAAAATATGGTAGGGGAAGAGATAATAGAAGAGGACATAGCAAAGGCAAAAATAGTCAAAGTGTTGAAAAAACTGAAAGATGGAAAGGTGCCTGAAATAGATGAGGTTCTGAATGAAGTCTGAAAATATGAGAAGACAGAACTGAAGGAATGGGCATGGATAATGTGCAATAGAGTATAGAGAGTAGAGGGTAGGCCAGAGTTATGGAAAGAAGAATCAGTGGTACTCATAGTAAAGAAAGGCACAGAGAAGGAGGTTAAAGATTATAGGGAAGTGACGCTGATGCCAACAATGTGTGAAGTATATGTAACAGATTTGTCAGAAAGATTAAAGAAAAAAGTTGAGTAAGAAAAGGTAGTGCCACCGAATCAGACAGGGTTTAGAAAAGGAATGGGGGTGATGGACAACATATATGTTCTAAATTATCTGATAAATAAAAAGACTAAAAGGGAGAAAGGGTCAATGATAGCAATGTTCGTGGCCTTAAAAGCGGCGTTTGTCACCTTGGACCGAGTCAAGATGGAAAAAGTTATGGTGAAAAAGGGGATAAGAGACGGCTTAGTAAAGATGGTATCTGAAATTTTCCGAGAGACAAAAAGCAGGGTAAAGATAGGAGAACAAGTAGGGGATAGCTTCTGGCTAGTGAGAGGAGTAAGGCAAGGTTGTCCTCTAAGCCCACTTTTATTTAATATATTAATATCAGACTTAGAAGAAGAAATGAAGAGAAAAGAATGGGGAGGAGTCAGGATAGGGAACGAAAAGATATATACACTGGCATACGCGGACGATATTGTTTTGATGGCAGTGGATAAAAAAGGGATGGTGGGCTTAATTACAGTATTAGAAAAATACTTAGATGGAAAAAAGTTGAACTCAAATGTAGAAAAGACAAAGATAATCAGGTTCAGAATTGGAGGGGGAAGAAAGAAAGAATGGACTAGGAGATGGAAAGGAATAAAGTTAGAAGAAGTGAAAGAGTTTAAATATCTGGGATATACCTTGCAAACAAATGGAGATCATTGAGTTCATATAAGAGAAAGGATACAAAAATCAGTAGGGGTAATGCGATAGATATAGGGAATAGGAAAAAGAAGGTTGAAAACAATTGAAGTAGGAGAATGTGGCTATTTTATACGCTGGTATGGCCAGTATTAGGTTCGGAGCAAAGATATGGGGATAGAAAGAAAGGAAAAAGATTGAGAGTTTACAAGAAAGATATATAAGGTGGACGTCAGGGGTAGGCTGAAGGACGCCAGGATATATGGTAAGATAAGAAGCACAAAAGGATAAATTAAGTACTAAAGTCAGAGAGAGGGCATGTAAATTTGAGACGAAGCTGAGGAAAGGAAAGGAAGAGAAGTTAGTAAGAAAGTGTTTGGTAGAAGTGCAGGAAAGGAGAGGAAAGGCAATAGAATTAACGAGATGGGAAGAAGAAAGGAGGGAGTTTTTTAATGATAGAGATATAGAAGACGCGACTGAAGTAAACTATGAAAAATTGGAAAAAAGGGATGGAGAGAGATAATCATTAGGAAGATAGGGGGTGATTAAGGAATCTCAATATAATAAATGGTATGCGATTATGAAAAAGGAAGGAGTACCAAAGTATTTAGAAAAGGGATGGGGAGAGGGAAGATGGACATGAATAGCAAGATTTAGATTGGGAAACGAGGTAAGGGAAGGGATGTATTGGGAAAAGAAAGAGGACAGAAAGTGCAGAATATGTGAGTAGGAAGAGGAAACATGGGAGCATGTATGGGAAGGATGTAGGAGAGGAATGGAAGATGAAGGAAGCTGGCAAGAGAATGTAAAAAAAATTCTAGGGGAGGATGGTTTAGGGGAAGAGTGGATGAGGGAGTTGAAGGGGGCTAGAGAAGCGAATAAGAAAAAATGAAAGAGTGGATGTGAAAAAAAATGTTAAAATGAAGGTACAAAAGATGCGAAAGGAAAAAGAAACGGAAGTCGCTTAGATTAGAAGCGTAAAGATTTGTGTGTAATTATTATGTAACAGCATAAGTAGATTAAGATGCGGTTGCGTTTTCGCTTTTTCTCTCTCGCTTGCACTCTCGCTTTCGATTGTTTGCTCACTCGTTCACGAACACTTCACAAATTGCGTTATCAAACAAATAGAAATAAGGATATAGAGATAACAGTTCATGTAAATAACTGTAAATATCTGTAAATCGTACGGCTAAGCTTTTATAAATATATATGCGGAAGTATGGTAAGGAATGGAGGTCATGTAAACCCTTAGTGGACACATTATGAATAAAGAAGAAAATAGGACAACTTCTAAACAACCCTACAGATAAAAAGGCACCTCTCAGTAATCCAAGGGCATATAAAGTCCCTTGCTCTTGTGGCAAATTCTATATTGGAGAAACCGGGAGAGCGGTGAGCCAACGTGTGAAGCAACATGAGAGTAAAGTCAGGCTAAAACACTTCACGCAATCAGCACGAGCTGAGCATCATATCAAAACAGGACATAGCATTTTATTTGACAAAACAACAGTAATCGCAAAAACATACAATATTTTTTTAAAAAACATAGAGGAGCAATCGAAATCTTAAACACCCTAATAACATCAACAGCAACAATGGATATAATACCAATTCGATTTGGCTTTCCGTCCTCCCGGGGGGTTTTTCTTTTTTAAACTTGATTGGCCAATCAAGTTCGACCGGTCTCCACGGTGGTCACTCTAGCCAATCACAGGCATCATAGAGAGTATATATAAGAACGACATAACCTAAAACTTCAGTTTTAGGTTAGCCCTGAAGAAGTTAACTGCAATGTGCACGAAACGTCAGCAAGATTCGTAGTTTTTTACATGATTAAAACCCGAAACACTTCCTTTTATCATAACGAATCATAATGAAAGCATTAAATCTATCTAAAAAATTGTATAAAGTTATCGTAAAAACCGATTGTTCATGACAATGTCAAAGTTAATCATCAGACAAAATTTTAAACTTCAAATAATTAATTTAAAATTTTCTCCTATGTTAATCTCATAAAAAACTTTATGTGGCTGGGCGATAAGGAGATTCAAAGGAAGAGTATTAGAAGTATTATGGCAAAGAGAAAGAAAAAAATAAAAGTATATAGAGAATGGCTAGAATTAGGTAGAAAAATAGAGATTTAAAAAGTGTGAATATGGATTGAAAAGAAATAAAAAACAAATACGTGAATGATACATAGGTATAGAGAAGTGAAAATTAAACGAGAGAGAAGTAGAAGTATGTTGACAAGGAGACGGAGAAAGATAGAGGTGGATAAATGATATAGAAAGAGAGTGCTGAATATACAAGAGATAGAAATAGGTAAAGCTAGATAGACAAGAGACAGAAAGAGGTAGATCTGGGAAGAAAATAGATAGAATGGGATAAAGCTAGATAAACAACTGATAGAAACAAATGCAGATGGAGATAAAAATTTGTGAGGATCAACAAAATTGACAAGGAATTTGATGTCGAAGCAACCCGTCCTCTCCTGTACAAAATTTTTAATTAACGACAGTCACATATGGCACTGCATCAGCTCCATTCCTAGCACGTCGGTCTTTGGGATGAAAGATGACCTGGCGACAGAAGGGGACACCCTAAAGAAAGTAAAAATCTGTAACACAAACTCACTAATTTGCTTTCGTCATCTAGACTAGAGTTGAGGAAATGAGCCTAAAATAAATAACAAAGGACAAAGAATGCAGCACAGAAAAAGAAACTCTTCTTCTGTAAAGGCAACTAAAAGGCATATGGTGCATAAGTGAAATTTGGTGCAATGGGAAAGATTGGCTTCCTCGACCGCAAGGAGATTGGCCAATTACACGACAAGAGAATGGAGAATTTCTCTAACCGAATTCTGAAGAGCGGAAGTGTGAACGAGTACTTATTGTGAAAAACCGTACCACAGAAATATCGGAAGCTTTAATTTGTCTCTTAAAGCTTACCCAAATCAAGAACTTTTCCTCTGAACTCAAAGAAATTATACCTGTATTGCTTTATACCTGTTTAAGAGACCATTATTGATATTTTTATCGTATACAATTTTGTTTCCTTTTAAAATTGTCATTCAAGTTAAATCATTTATATATATGGGACGTTCCACGTCAACCGGGACAAAGCATTTGCCAAAATTCTTCTCAACCGATCAAGA
>JAUELO010444631.1:0-13839 GCA_032357855.1 Amphibolips quercusostensackenii | reverse complement strand
TTTTATTCAAAAGCTTTTTAAATAATTTCAGAAAATTTGAGCTTTAATAGAATAAGTTAATAATACTATAATGATCATGAAAAAAAAACTTATCATAAAATAATGTTTAAAATTATTTTCATTAAAACATTCAAATAATTTTTAATTGATATATTTTTCATAATTTTCAATTGCATTGCTGAGAATTTTAATTATTAATAACCTTTTATACTAATTTCAGAAATAAATAAAAATATATGTTTATATTATTTTAAAAATTGAGTACCTATAATCATTTCACGATATCGTGAACATTAAAAAAAATCATGTGATTGTTATGAAGCTATTTTAAATAAAAAATAGACTCTTATCATATAAATCATAGCCATATTCAATTACATCTTTATGTAATTTAATATTGTAAAAACAATTTTTTCAGCTAAGAATGAAATAGTGCAGAACTTAAAAAGCATTAAATAATTATCTTCATTAAAGCGTTCAAATAATTTTTACATTATATTCTTCGAAAAACTTAAATTATCAATAACCTTTTAAATTCAAATTTGGAAAAAAATTAGAACACATATGCATATAGTTCTAAAAATTGAATTTAGATACTCATTTCACAACATTAGAAACATTTTGAAAATGATGTAACTGAAAAAGGGGTATTTTTAATAAAAAAATAAGCTTTTATTATACCAATGATGGCCAAAATTCAATTACATAATCTTAAAGCAAATAATCGATTTATGTTACTTAACTGGAAACAATTAAAATTCAATCCTAATAAAATTTTATATTCTAAAAAAATTTATTAGTCAATAGTTAATTACTCAGTTCATAACATGAAAAGCAATATTTTCAATAAATTTTCATTAGAGAAATTATAGCCAATATTCATTTACATAACCTTGTAGTACAAAAAAAATTTATGTACTTAATTTGAAAAAATTAAATAAATCTTCTACAAGAAAAAATTTAAATTTAAAAAGACGAATATTTAGCTAAGCACTTTAAATTTCGAACATGAAAGATGACCGTTTAATAAAATAGTTTAATTTAAAAAAAAAAAATAATAAAATTTTCAACAAAGTAGTTGAATTCTTAACCAGCTAATTAAACTCTTAACTTATAAAGATAAATTTTGAAGCAAACTGTGAAATTTAAATTATAAGCGATTAAACATCAATTACGAAGAGTCGGATTTAAAAAAAAAATATTGAATCTTCAAGCCAAAAAGTCGATTTTTGAAAAGAGAGTTGAGTTTTTAAGGCAAGATAACTAATTTTTTATACAAAATAAATTCCCAAGAAAATAGTTAAACTTTTAGCAAAGTCATCAAATTTAACAAAATAGTTCAATTTTCAACTGAAATGATAAATATTTAAAAAATAAATTTTAACATAGGAGTTTAACTTCTAACCAAGTAGCTAAATATTTAAACAAAAAAGATTAATTTTCTGCCAAAGCAGTTGTGTTTTTTAACGAAAGAGTTGCGTTTTCAAGTAAAGGAGACGAATTTTCTACAAAACAATTAAATTTTATACAAAACAATTGAATTTTTAATGAAACAATTGGATTTTTAATGAAACAGTTTAATTTTCAATCTACAATGATAAATGTTTGACCCAAAACTTTTCTACTATAAAATATTAACTTTCAATCTTGAGAGTCGAATTTTTTATCCTTGAAAGTGGAATTTGTGAAAAAATAGTTGAATTATGAAAAATCATTTAACAAAATAAATACCTTCAGACCAAATAATTGTATTTTTTAACCGCACATAATTAAGTTTTCAACGTATAAAGATGAGTTTTCAACCAAATAGGTGAATTTTTAGAAAAAAAATTAATTATTCTTAAACAGTTGCATTTACAACCAAATAGCCACACTTTTTAGCAAAAGGAATAGACTTTTATCAAAAATAGTCGAACGTCGACCAAATGGTCAGGTTTTAAATGAAAAATAATTAACTTTAACACTTTTGGTTGAAAGTTTATCATTTTTAGTAGAAAATTAATTTTCAACTAAAAATGGAAGCAGTTTTCAATATAATAGTTCAATTTTCAACCAAAAATATAAATTTTCTACTGAAAAGATGAATTTTACACATATTAGCTTAACTTTTAAACAAATAGTTAAATTTTGAAACAAAAGTAGATTTTTTAACCAAACGAGATGAATTTTGATCCAAAATTGTAAAGGTAAATTGAAAAAAAACTTTTATCCAAGAACAGTTAAAAATTAATCACTGTTGATCAAATTGGACTTTTTTTATTTCAAATGAAAATATTTTTGTTAAAATATCAACTATTGTTGACAATTAAGCTACTTTCTTAAAAATTACTTTTTTTTTTGTTAAAGATTCATAATTCTATTTAAAAATTTATCCCTTTTGTTAAAAAATTTGACTACTTTGTCGAAAATTCAACTGTTTTAAGAAAATTTGTTTTTTTTATGGAAAATAATTATTTTTCAAATAAAAATTTAACTATTCCATTTTTTGCTAAAATTGACCCTTTTTATGTTTAAAAATTCAAATATCTGTTGTCAAAAATTTCTTTTAATAGAAAATCCATTTGTTTTTTTAGAAAGCTCATTTGTTTGGTTCAGGTATTCAAAACTCTGAATTAAAAATTTTTTTATACACTAACAAAGTTTGGTTTATTGAAACTTTATATATTTTCTTAAAAACTGCTTTTTTTGGTTCGAAAATTCTTTTCTTTTCGTAGAAATTTCATCTTTTTTGGTTAAAAATTCATCTTTTTTCTGTTTCTTGTTTGGATAAATGTTTTTTATCATAAATTAAAATATTTTTTGGTAGAAATATAAACTATATTTAAATTTTAATATGATTTTTAAAAATAATTATTATTTTTAGATAAGGATTTCTCATTTCAGTCGAAAAGTCATTTCATTGGTTAAAACATTAAACTACTTTTTCAAAAATTCAATAATTTGTTGAAAATTAACTTTTATGGTGAAAATTCACACTTTTAGATTGAAAATTTAACTGTTTTGGCGAAAATTCATTCCTTTAATGAATAATTATTTTCTTAAATGAAAATTTAACTATTCCATTTTTGGCTAAAAAAAGTCCTATGCAAGTTTGAAAATTCAAATACCTACTGTTAAAAATGTATCTAATTTGTTGATATCCCGACATTTTTCGTAGAAAATTAATCTTTCAGATAAAAATTCTTCTATTTTTTTAGAAGGCTTGTCTTTGTAGTTTGGAAATTCAACATTTTGGATGAAAGTCTTTTTTATTGACTAAAACAGTTTCTTTCATTAAAAATTTAATTATTTTGTTAAAAACTTTTTTTTGGGGTGCTTTGAAAGTTTATTTATTTTTGTAGAAATTTCATTATTGTTGGATAAAAATTAATCTGTTTCGTTGTTTTCTTCATTGGTAGAAGCCAATTGTTTTTTATTTTAAATTCAAATATTTTTCGGTTAAAATATCATCCATAGTTGAAGTTTAAACTGTTTTTTTTTTAAATTATTATTTTTTTTTTGGTTGAAGATTCATAATTTTAGTTTAAAAATTAGCTCTCTCGTTGAAAATTAACTTTTTTGTTGAAAATTCACACTTCCCGGTTAAAAATTCATCTGTTTAGTAGAAAATTTGTTTTTAAAATAAAATTTATTTCAAATAAAAATTTAAATATGTCATTCATTGTTGTGAGTTGTTTGTTTCAAGTTAAAAAATTTCAAATATTTGTTTTAAAATTTATGTAAAATGTTAAAAGTCCGACATTTTTTGTATAGAGTTGATCTTTTTAGTTGAAAATTCAACTGTTTTTTTTTTAAAGCTCTCCTTTTTAGCTTGAAAATTCAACATTTTGGATAAAAATATTTTTGATCTTCTCAAAAAATTTGTTTCATTAAAAATTTAATTATCTTGTTAGACAGAAGTTTTTTTTATTTAAAAAATAATTCATTTTTACAGAAATGTTATCTTTTTTGGTTAAAATTATTTCTTTTTGCTGTTTTTTTATTACAAATTGTTTTTTAAATTTAAATATGAATTATAGGTAAAGTTGAATTACTTTCTTTAAAAATCATTGTTTTTGGTAAGGCTGATTCATAATTTAAATTAAAAATTAATCTCTTCGATTAAAAAACTAAACTTCTCTGTCAAATATTCAAATCATTGTTAAAAATTAACTTTTTGGTTGAAAATTTATACTTTTTGGTTAAAAATTCAACTTTTGTGTTGAAAATTCGTCTTTTAATTGAAATTTTCTGTAATAAAATTAAAAAAATTTATTTATGTTTAATGTTCATCTTTACAAGTTTAAAAATTTTAAACGTTTTCTAGAAAATTTATGAAATTGGTCGAAAATCCGCTATTTTCCGTAGAAAATTGATCATCTTGGTTTAAAATTCAATAGTTATTTAGAAAGCTCGGTTTTTGTTCAGGAAATTTAAAATTTAGGATGAAATTAATTTTTCTTTGACTGAAAAACCTTTCTTGGTCAAAATTTTAACTCTTATAAAAAATGCATCTCTTTTGGAAGAAGGTTAATCTTTTTTTTGGTTAAAAATAAAACTTTTTGCTAAGAAGTGAATTTGTGTTAAGGCATTATCTAATTTGTTGAACATTCAACCTTTTTAGATCCATTTCGCTATTCTTGATTCAAAATGAAATTTTCTTCTTGGTTAAATAGCAACTAAAACATTTTTCGTTGAGAATTTATCTTCTTCGGTTGAAAATTTAACTGCTTGCTTAAAATTTTAACCATTTTGTTGATTCATAAGAGTCAGCAAGATTACCCCCTGCGTTTAAATTTTCGAACGTTATTATCAAATGACACCTAAGCAAATTCAGAAAAAAATTTCATCGGCAATAGTAACGTAAAATAGAGTTGGGAGGGGGGTAAAAACTAAATAAAAATTTATAGCACAAGTTTGGATACTTTTCAGACAGGCTTCGTATATACCAAGCAAGATGTAGAGATTAAATTATATATTATTTCACGGGTATAGACATTCTTTGCAAGCCTTCTATTGACTCTACCATTACAACCTTAGCATCTGCGAACGCTACCCCACGCGCCTTTTCTGTCCCAAGATCCACACCTTCTTCGCCTGAGAGGTCATTCTCAGACACTTGTCCATGAATATAATAAATAGCCAAAAGAGAAATGATGATGAAAAAAATATGATTTTTTGTCTCTCTCAAAAGACTATCAGGAACACAAGCTTGGACTTATGACCTCTTCCTGCTACTGAAAGAGTAAAATGAGGCAGGGGGATATTTCATAGACTAAACTATACGCCTGTTTGAGATTCTGTGGAGAGTCCCTTTTACCCCGGTCGTCAGAGTAAAAAGCTCGTTTTAGTCAGATTGAATATCTTCTTTTTCCCCTTTTCTTCCCTCATTTATCTGAGCCACAATCCTTCCAGGGAACAGGAATCTACTCCTTTGCTTGCTTTAGAGAATTCTCCTTCAACGGAAAACAACTCGTAAAAATGCGCTTTAGCGGAGATGGAATGCTGTGGATTGTATAGGATTAGTCTGGATTACATCCATCTAGAGAATTATTTTGATTTACTTAAAATTAGTTTGGATTGAATAGGATTGCTCTGGATTACATGAAATTATAGTAGATTAATCAAAATTTTAAACACAATGGATTTTTGAAATAGGGCTTTTGAAATTGTTAAATTTTCAAAAAAATAGATTAACTCTGAACTAAACAGTTGAAATTTTAACTAAGAATATTAATTTTTCACCAGGAAGGCGAATTTGAAAAAAATGCATGAGTTTTCAACAAAGTAGTTGAACTTTCAATTGAAAAAGGTCAATTTTCAAACCAACAGTTGAATTTTGAATTAAAAAATTAATTTTGAACCAAAAAAATGAATTTTTAAAAACCTTTTAAAATGTTCAACCAAATAGATGAATTTCAAACTATAATTTTAAACAAAATAATTTTATTTTTAACCAAGCGAATTAATTTTCGAAAATATGGTTGAATTTTATATCAAAAATATAATTTTTTCAACAAGAAGATTTAAATTTCAACAAAAGAAGAACGAGTGAAATCAATTTATTACTTTAAAGAGAAAAAAGAGAAATTTTCAACAACAAAAAATAGCCAAGTTTCTAACTTAAGCGATGCATCTTTAATCAAAATGTGAATTTTTAACGAAATATTTTATTCACGTAGTTGATCGTGTCACTTAAAAATTCTTTTTTAATCAGAAAAGGCGAATTTTAAATAAAATACATTAATTTTCAATAAAATATTCAAATTTTTGATTCAAAAAGATGAATTCACAATTTGAAATAATTTCTTTAAATTTTCCCTGGAGAAAGTCAAATTTCAAACCAACGACAGAACAAGTTTATAACAAAATTGCTCAATTTTTTCCGTAAATATTTCAATTTTCTACAAAAAAGGGGAATTTATAAGTCAGAACATTAATTTTCTACATATAAACGAAATTATAAAAAAATTTCTTAATTTTTAGCTAAACAAAATTTTATCAAAAATGAAGTCGTTACGTTTTCATCTAAAAAAATTTATTTTTAATAAAAAATAGAAATATTAAAAAAATAGATACATTTTAAACTAAACAATTTTTAACGTATATTTAATTTTTACACAAAACTATTTATTTTCAACAAAGTACTTTTACTTTTGCACAAATAGTTTAATATTCAGCTAAAAAAAAAATTTTAACAAAATACATGAATTTTAAACAAAAAATTAAATATCTTAATTTACAGATAAGAAAATTAATTTATATTTTAAAAATTGATTAAATTTTTATCAAATAAGATGGATTTTAAATCCAAAAAGACGAATTTTCTCATTAAAAGTTTTAAATATTAACATGAAAATAAATATGAATGTGTAAAAAAAACTTTCTTTTTGACCACTCAATCGAATTTTCTATCATATCGTAGATTTTTAAATTCAAAAAAAGAATTTTTTGGAAAAGAGTTGGGTTTTCAACCAAAAATATGAAATTCTGGAAAGAAATTCATTTTTAACTAAATATTTGATTTTCTTACCAAATGGTTAAAATTTCATGTTAAAGACACTAAATTTCTGCAAAACAGGTTAATTTTCAAATAGAAATATGAATTTTCTACAAAAAACTTTATAATCTTACTCGAAAAAATGATTTTTTAACAAAAAGGTTTATTTTCATCCGAATAATTAAGTTTTCTACTGAATTGTTGATTTTTCAAGTAAAAAAAAAACAAATATTCTAAAAAACACTTAAACTTTCAATCTAAAAAGACGATTTTTTTTCCAAATAGTTTAATTATTTAACCAGAATATGAATTTTAAAACAAACAGGTGAATTCTCAAAAGAAAATATCAGTTTTTTACAAAAAAGTTGAATTTGTCACTCAAAAATGTAATGTTTGACAAAAAGGTTTACTTTCAATCAAATAAATAAATTTTATACCGAATTTTTTATTTTTTAAGTCAAAGTAGGCGAATTTTCTGTAAATCAGTTGAATTTTAAACCCGAAAAAAAAATTTTTTCTAAATGACAGTTTAATTTTTGAACCAAAATATAAATGTTTAAAATGAAGTTAATTTTCAACCGAATGCTTCTCACTTTTTTACTAAATAGTTTAAATTTCAATATAAAAAGACGAATTTTCTACAAAACAATTCAATCATTAAACGAAAATAAGAAATTTTCAACAAAAAATTTGTATTTTTTCTATTCAAAAATATTAATTTTTAACAAAAAAGTTAATTTTTAAACAAAAAATTTAATTTCTTACCAAACTGCTGATTTTCTAAATCAAAAAGACGAATTCTTTGAAACACAGTTGAATTTTCAACCCATAAAGACGGATTCTTAACAAAACAGTTTATTCTTTAAAGCAAAATATGAATTTTCAGAAAAAAGTAAATTTTTAACCAAAGATTTAAATTTTCTACGAAATGGTTTTAAATTTAAAGCTAAAAAGACGTATTTTCTGAAAAAAAGTTTAATTTGCTATCTAAAAACATAAATTTTTAAGAAAAAACATAATTTTAACCCATTAGTTAAATTTTTAACAAAACTGATTAATTCCTAATTTAAAAATTCATTTTCAACTAAATTAAGGAAGAATTTTCGTAAAACTATTTAAGTTTTGAACCAAACAGACGAATTGTTAAATTAAACGATGAATCTTCAACTAAGATAGTTAAAATCTCATTCAAAATATACATTCTTTACCAACGGCAACAATTTTTTTAACAAAATAGTTCATTTTTCGACCAATGAGGTAAATTTTTTTAAGAAGTAAAGAATTTTTAACTAAAAAATTACTTTATGACATAATTCTTGAATTTTTTACAAACCTGTTTAATTTTCAGGAGAAAGAAATGATTTCTCACCGAAACAGACATATTTTCAATAAAATACATGAATTTTTAAGAAAAATGTTAAATTTTCAACTAAGAAGAATAAATTTACAATCAAAAATGGAATCATTAACTTTTAAATTAAAAAATTCCATTTTTAACCGAAAAAAATCATCAATTTCCATTTAATAAGATAAATGTTTTAAATAAAAGAGTTAAATATAAATATGAAAATAAATACTAATTTTCATAGATACAATTCAATTTCAAACACATAATCAAATTTTTCAACAAATTGTAGAGTTTTTGAGGAAAAAGACCAAATTTTTTCAAAACAGTTTGGCTAAAGCACAAACATATTTTTTTTTTTTTTTTAAAAAGGTTCATTTTCAGCGAAATCGTTAAATTTTGTCCAAATAGTTTAGTATTCTACAAAATTTTTTCATTTTTGAGCCTAAAAACATTAGAATTTGTAACAACAAAATTAATCTCGAACCAAATAGTTTAATTTTCTACCAAAAGACTTCACTTTCAACCCAAAAAAATGAATGCTCTACTAAAAATTTTAACTTTTTACCCAAAATATGAATTTCCAAAATAAATTTAATTACAACCAAATAGTTGGATTTTTAACGAAATAGTTAAGATTTTAAGACAGAAAATTGAATTTTCTACAAAAATGTTAAATTATAAGCCCAAAATATGAATTTCAAACAAAAAAGTTTATTACAACCTTATAATTAAACTTTCTTTTCGAACAGTTAAATTTTAAAGCCGAAAAGACGAATTTTCTACCAAAAATATAATAGCATACTTTTCAACCAAAAAAAATTAATTTTCAACACAAAATAGTTGGATTAATTTTGGACTACAGACATTTAAATCCGGACTACAGAAAAATTTTAATCCCTGCTTTTAAGCAACATTTCAGAAAAGCCAGTTCCATTTTTTAAAATGTTGAAAATTTCAAAATTATTTATTAGAATAATTATTTAGATTTTTTGATTATTTAATGATTAATATAAGTAATATGATCATTAATATGATTAGTGAATAATTAGAATAAGTATTACTAAAATAACCAAACTAAACAGTAAAAAAGTTTAAAAAACGAAGCGGTGATTTCATGCTGTTCTGATGAACCTATATGATCGAATGAATTTTTCCTTTGACATAGTTTGGGCGAGCGACGTTATGTTTGATTTTATATAGTGGTGGGATAACGTCCTCTTTTATAACAAATAAAATTCTATCGTTGTCTCTTTCTCGGAGGATAGCATTTCAATCGTGCCGAACGTTACTCGCCCAATCAGGTACAAAGAATTATGCTGTCTGGAATAGGATGGAAAAAATGGCTCTCACATTGTCGTTGTAATTGTTTTGCGCGCTTTTTATTTAATGAACTCATATTCTTTATGTAACCTTGTTGTTTGTAAATACTCGCTCCAACTTCTACAACCGTTTTTTCTGCCCCTATTGAGGAGTCAGGAAATATATGAATTAGCCATTAACTTTAAATTATATTGGCAAGCCAATTTGAAAAACTTATAATTTTTACGTACTTTTCAATAAAATACACGCACTGCAACATTTTTCGAGCACTTTTTTGGCGAAAAACAACGCATTGTGTCAACTCCCGAACTAACAAGCCGAGAGCAATGTTATGTCCAACTGGTAGCAGATAGTGACACTCGTGACTATATAACGCTTAAACAATACGAATATATATTAGAATTACGATAAAATCTCTATTAAAAATATATCTAATTCATTCTAAAATGTGATTTGACTATTGCTAGTGTCATTAAATTTAAGATTGCTACGGGTTTACTGAAAGTATCTGAGCATTCGTCCAAACTGGGACGCTCGCCCAAACTAAGTCACTCGCCCAAACTTGGTCCCTCGCCCAAACTTGGACATTCACCTTATCTTTTTAAATACCGCAGAACATTATGCTTATATATTTTTTAACAGCTCAAACTTTATTCATCATACCAGGAAAGCGTTACCTGATCTTTATACAGATTCGCCCAAACTTGATTCCATATAGGAAGCAACTAAAACATGATTTTTCATACACAGTCACCGTATACTGATTCTTTCTACATATTCGGTCGAGCTTGATTCCATTTTGCATGTAGCAGTCGATATTAATTTTGATGATTCAGCAATTTCTTTGCAGGAATTTCAGAAAAAACCTAACTTTGTTCTCTTTAAATTTATTGCTTCAATATAAGTTCGAAACGAAATGCGTTCAGTAAATTGACGACATTATATAGGATCGTATATCACTCACTCTACCGAAGTGTCGACCTGTGATCATTATCATATCATTTATCTTTCCTTGACGTTCGACGAAACTAACGTTTTCCTATCGCGACTGTGGATCAAGGGTTTTAAATTTGTGGCTTTATGGGCAGTGATTATTTCAACATGAAATACTTCATGACATGATTGCTGTAATTTAATTTCCCTGTACAATAAAACCGAATTTATTTTCTCCACTTAACCTTTTTCGTCAGCAAAAATTTGTGTGCCACTTTCTTCAATAAATTTTTAAGAGCAAAGATTTACTAGTTGCATTTTTAATGTAAGAAGAAGAATTTTTCATAAAACAGGTAAATTTTCAACTTGAAAAGTTAAGTTTTCGAGGAAATGGTTTATTTTGAGTCAAAAGTAATGAATTGGCAAAGAATAAGGATGACTTTTCTACCACAAAAGCCGAACTTACAATCCAAAAGGACAGTTGTATATTTTACAGAAAAAAAATAATACTTCACCAAATTTTTTAATTCATTAATAGAAAAATTTAACTTTTATCAAAAATGACAGATTTCCAACGGGAAAGATAACTTTTGACGAAATAGTGTAATTTGCCATCAAATTAAAAAAAAAATTTGAAATAAAAAATTTTTAATAAAATGCATGAATTTTCAACTTAATAAAATAAATTTTAAACAAAAAGAGTTAGTTTTTAACGAAATAGGTAAATTTTTTACCAAATCTTAAACCAAGATTTTTATAATAAAATATTTTCAGCAGAAGGCATAAATTTTTAACTAAATAATATAAATCTCCAACAAAAAGAGTTAATTTTAAACAAAATAGTACAAATTTTCATTAAACTTTCAAATAAGTTTTTGAAATAAAATATTTTAAACGAAATACATAAATTTTCTACCAAATAATATAATTTTTTAACGAAATAATTTGACTTTCTATCAAATTTTTAACCAATTTTTTTGAAATGAAAGTTTCCCTAGAAAATACACGACTATTCAAATAAATAATATAAATCTTAATCGAAAACATTTAATTTTCCAGGAAACAGTGTAATTTTTTACTAAATTTTAAACCAAATTTTCAAAATAAAAGATTTTTTTAAGAACAAAGAAATGTTTAACTAAATAATTTAAATTTTCAACTAAAAGAGTAAATCTTTAACGAAATAATTTAATTGTATATCAAACTTATGACTAAGTTTTTTTAATAAAAGATTTTAAACAAAATACATAAATTTTTAACTAAATATTATAAATTGTTAACAGAAAGAGTTAATTTTTACCAAAATGATTTATATTTTTATCAAATTTTCAACCGATTTCTTTGAAATAAAAGATTTTCAGCAAAATACATGTCTTTTAAACTAAATTAAATAAATTTGTATCAAAAACAGTTAATTCTTCACGAAATAGTGTGATTTTCTATCAAATTTTCAAGCAGGATTTTTTAAAGAAAATATTTTCAACAAATTTTTTTTTTTCAAAGAAAAGATTTTTAACAAAATAGATAAAATTTTCAACTGAGCAATATAAATTTTGAACAACAAAAGTTAATTTTTCACGAAATAGTTTAGTTTTCTATTAAATTTTTTAATTCTCAAGTTACAAAAGGTAAATTTTCTCCAAAGCATTTAAGCTTTCAGCACAAAAAAAATCATTGATTTCTTGACAAGGTCCTTAAACTTCAAACCAAATAGTCGATTTTTCAAAACAAAAAAAAAATTAATTTCCAACGATTTTTAATAGCCGATATTTCTACTCAAAAAATATTAATTAAAAAAAAATCAAGAACTGTTAAATTCAACCAGAAAAAGACGAATTTTCAACAGAATAATTAAATCATCAAATAAAAAAGATAAGTTTACAACCAAAAACGGAACAGTTAATTACGTAGTTGATAAAACTAATTTTGAGAA
Organism: Amphibolips quercusostensackenii; assembly: GCA_032357855.1. Lineage (NCBI taxonomy): Eukaryota > Metazoa > Arthropoda > Insecta > Hymenoptera > Cynipidae > Amphibolips > Amphibolips quercusostensackenii. Next base: position 1,326 of record JAUELO010444631.1, on the reverse strand, counting down.
GAAACAAAACTGATTATCAACCAGTTTCATTCAAGATAAAAAAGAATTTTGAACAAATTACATAAATTGTCTAGCAAGTAGTTAAATCTTTAACTCAAAAAGGAAAAAATTTACTACCAAAAATAAAATAGCTTTATTTTTAGATTAAAAACTTAATTTTTACGAAAAAACAGATTTTTAACAAAATAATTAAATTTTCCAATAAAAGGTTCAATTTTTACTTAAGTAGTTTAATTTTTCCACTAAACCAGTTGAACGACTAGTTGCATTTTTAACCAAAAAGAATTAATTTCAATGCGAGAAGATTCATTCTATACTAAAGAAGACGATTTTTCAACAAAATACATGAATTTTTAACCAGAAAATATTCATTTTTAATTTAAAATAAAAATTTTTTTACTTAAAATGGAATAGTCGCATTTTCATTTTTTTTTTTAAATTAATGCTTGACCAAAAAACAACTAACAAATTTTCAAAAATAATACTCAAATTTTCAAGTAAAAATGAAAAGAGTTTCCAACAAAATAGTTCAATTTCGAACTAAAGAGATCAATCTTTAACCAAGAAAATAATTTTTTAACAAAGCAGTTAAAATTCCTACTAACTAGTTGAATTTCTGCCTTAAAAAATTACTTTTCACAAAAACATTTGCATTAGCAATAAAATAATTATGTTTTCAACCAAACAGTAGTATTTTAAACTAAACGCGATGAATACGAATTAAAAATATGATGTTAGACTGAATCCATTTCAAATCATACAGACTATGCAACTTTAAACCACAGAATAATTTTTTCCGGATATATGTTGTTTTTTAAAGGAAATAAAACGACATTTGCTTTACCGATTTAAAAAAAAAAACATTTCGAATATTTTGTTTTTCGGGACTTTCACAGTTTTTATTGTAGAAGAAATTAAATTAATGCTAATTAAAATAAAATAATTTAATTAAATTGATTAATTAGAAGTTCATTTAATAATCGATCAAATAAATCAAATATATTTGTTTTTGTTTATTTTTGTTAGTTCTTTACTATTTTTATGCATAGTTTGATAACTTTTGTACACTTTCATATTAATATTCTCTTCTCCAAAGGCTGTTTACGATTTTTTAACAAAAAAATTTGTTAACTAAAATTTTATTTCAAGAATCAAGATTAATATTAAAATAGAAAAATTGTTTTCCGATGCATCTGTTTTTGGTAGAATCGTGCGTCTGCTTTCGAATAAGGCCTCTGAGATTGATTTTCTCTGCAATGAGAGGAAAATAGAATTTGTCGTGATAATAACAATTCTTTGTCTGATCAGAATATCAAAACTGATGTC
>JAUELO010444613.1:0-13843 GCA_032357855.1 Amphibolips quercusostensackenii | reverse complement strand
CAAGGATATTCCTTTAGGACATACTCGCCCAATTTCAAGAAATTTTAAAACAATAATGATTGACGACTTTTATCGGCAGCATTAATTAATTTTGCTTTCTTATAAAGGAAGCTTTGTAATGGCAACATTTAAGAAAATTTAATTACTTACTCAAACGTTTCTTTATTTCTTTTAACTTTTTTGCCGCGCGGGCTTATTCTAATTGTCCGCGAATTTGTTAGCGCCCAGGGTGCGCGTCTGTAGAATCTCGCGTTTCGCGCTTGATAATGTATTTATCTCAGGCTGGGCGTCTCTAAACTCTTTTTCGTATCTTGCATAGTCTGACCGTAAAATAAAATCACGATTGTTTAGTATCTTTCTAAATGGTTAGAAGCAGAATCGTTGTCCAAAAAAAACTGTTTAACACTATAAATTAAAATTAATTAATTTAATAAAGTTCTCTGAAAAATTGTTTAAATTCGTAAAACTCTTTTAAATCCTTGACGATCCTATGAATTCCTCTAAATCTTATGAAATCCCTTAGAATATTTTTGCCCTTTGCAATTCTCTTGTAATCTCTAAATTGTCTAGAAATATATAGAAAGCAACGAAATTCTTTTAAAGTCAAATAAAAGTTTGAATTTAGGTTTAATCCACCTTGTGATTAAATAATATTTGTTGCTTAGATTTGCAATTCGGCTACTTGCTCGTTATTTGTGTAAATGAATTCAATAAATTACATCTAGTCTCTAAAGCTCTCTAGTAATTCGTGATAATCCCTTGAAGGAAAAAAATCAAATTCCTATTGGGGTATTACTTTTGGATAGTCAAAGGCCATGAAAGAAACTCAATTAAGGTTTCATTAGAAAATATAACTTCTACGTAATTTGTGTAGCCGTAGTATAAGAACACATAAAAAAACTATCGATCAAAACATGCAGTCCCTTCTCGCAAGATATCTTTGAAACAAAATAAAATAAATTATTTTGTAAAAAAAAAACATTGAAAAGCTCACTGAATTCCGCGTAAAATTATCTACAGAATTTCGAGAAATTTTAGCCTTGCGCATGCCTCCGTATTTTTCATGATAAATCAAGAACCAGTGAACATTTCGCGAGACTTTTTAATTTCGACCAATGTTTTCCTATATTTGCTAAAAGTCGAATACGAATCATAAGAATTAAAGAAGATTCTGAAATTAGAAGAGTCTTTCTCATTTACTAAAATAGAAATTATTGTACACGGAATTTATTAAATTTTTCTACGGTTTTCTAAAAATGATTTTTTCCTAATTTCTTAGTATTATCATGCGAAAAGTTAGTGCATGGATTTAATAGCTAGTTTTTTAGGTGTCCTCATACTTTTGGTCGATAATGTATTTTATTTGAAATGAACTTATCAAGTTAAGGATTAAGCTATTTTCTTGACTTGTGGATTTTCTTAATTTCTGCATGAACCCTTATAAAATTCTGTATGACTAATGTCACTGAAAGTTTTGAAAATAAATTGAAAAAAGACGTTTTTTTTACAGTCATATTATCAATCTTCTCGTTGTTGGGTAGCTTATATACTCAAAAAATGTAAAATGATAAGGAAAAATAAAAACAAGGTTTAGTAAAAGTCGGTACATTTCGAAATTTGGATTTGGTAGCAAACTTTTAGGAGGAATGTAACAATCCCTTTTTGTCCTCCTGCATATGATCCTGCGATGCCAGTTGACGAGATGAGAATAGATAACCCTCTCTGAAAGAGAAAAATATACTGGAAAAATAAATTTTTGTATTAGAATATTTATTATAAGCATCAATTATATTGCCTTTTGTTAGACCTCATTCTTCAGTCAGGTCTTCTCCTTCTGCCCAGCCTCCTCTCCGTGTCAGACCCAGGTCTCCTCTTGCTAGTCTTTCTTCACGCGTACGTGAATGTGATCTTGAAGAACTTGAATTTGTTATTTATACCTTAAATGAACCTGAACTGGCTATTCGAAATTCGAAGATACAGTTTTTTCGCGATAAATCAATTCAATTGAAAGAAAAAAATAGTTTCCTTGGACCCATGCCATACACAGAAAGAATGGTATTAACAACGTCTAATCAATATCGAAATTTTTCATAAAGTAATTTCGTCTCATAATAAAATATATTTAAATTCAAAACAAAGTATAGATTTTTGATTTTGAGATTAAAAATATTTTCAAAATTTAGAATATTGGTCAAAATTTATAAAACATTATTTTAAATCTTTACAAAATTCTACAAGTCCTACGTATCTTCTAAACTGCCTCGAATTTTTCCTAATATTTTTTAAACCATGCAAAATAAATTAAAATTTTTCCAAATTTCACAAACACATTTTTGACACATATCATAGCTTCAAAGAACCAAAAATACATCAATTTTATAACTAGACAAATATAGAACGCATCATCATTTTCAGGTACTGTGTTCCCACTTAATTAGAAAGATTATCATAGAAGTCTTATATCATGATCATAGAAAATATGTAGATCAGCCCGATTTTCGATAAAGTCTTTCTTCTTTGTAACGATACACATATTTACATCAACAAAAAATACAAAATAATTGTGTATAGGAGAACACAGTGTTTATGAAATGGTCACAATTATAGATCAACCATACATTGCACGAAATCATGATTTTATTTTTCTGTAAAGCAAAACCTAAGCGCTGCTTTTCAAGGTCATAGATATATATATAATGATTGTGTATACCTATGACGTCAAAAATTATATACATATCTATGACTTTATAATTTTTGACATAATAGCCATCACAGCTCTATGAGCAGAAAGTGGAAACTTCAAGTTCGCTTTACAGGAATGAAAAATGGTTGTATTTATACATCTGTTATACAAAATTCATTCAAATTTGATCAGTCTTTAAACTGATTTTATAATGAACTCAGGGTATACCTGTTTTCAATCGAAAACCAAGAGCACGAGGAGGGTAAAAGGTACGTTAATCCTTTGGAAAAAAATGGCCTTTCAGACGTTAATTAACAAGACTCTCGCTAAAGTCTTCTGTCAGCCAAAAGGAAGTAACATTTACGGGACCCGAAGCTAGTTAGGTAGATTAAAGCAACTTGAAAAATCTGTGGAAGAAAAATTCTAGTTTTTTTTCTCAACCTGATCTATGACAAAAATTAGAGGACCCAAATAACCTCTATAGTTCCAGAGAATAGAAAAATTCTTATTAAGAATTAACAGGGAAATCCAAGGTTATCCCATATATCCATCTTCGATTTGGACAAAGAATGACTAGCAAAATTCTATTATAAACCTATGAACGAATTACTGCATCTCACCCAAACGTACACTTGAATGACGGATAAAAGTCCTTTTTTCCAAAATCCTAGAAAGACATCTGATTAAAATCAAAGCCTCGAGAATTTGATTTTTGTTCTTAAAACAAAATTAAATTCATGAGTCTTATGAGTTGGAAAGCGGGATTCTTGAAATATCTAAAGTGATTATCAAAAATCTCTTGCAACTCTCTCGCGCTATATTGATCAAAATAAGCAGAGTTTTGAGCTTTTCCTTTGTTTTCTAATGCCTAAATCAAAGACAAACCATTTCCAGCGCTGTTCTAAAAATAACACAAAGAGAGGTAAAAGCTAACAGCAATTCAACCTAAAATTAAATCTGAAACTAATGCCCTTTAGTTTGATAATTTATAATAATTTGGTCAAACCTGTAAAAAAATTGTTCCTACTCTTTTAGTCAAACCGACTACTGTCCGGTATCCTGTTGTGCGATACGAAAAGCTGAAGTAATAGATACCGATACGGAAGTTATAACGATTGATCATGCCTAAAAAAAAGGCTCTCCAGCAAAGGACACTAGCATTTTCATAGGGAATGAGGATAAATAACGTACAGACATTAGACGATACAAAACATTCTGACGCAGACATAGTCATACTTGCGCCTGCATTAGACTTAGAACCTAAGCTAGAAGTAGTAACAATTAACTGTCGACCAGCTTTTGAACTGGTATGATATTTTCGCCTCCCCATTTCCCGTTATATCCGGAGTTCAGAGCTAGAGGTTTGTTGAAAATTGTAGGAATGCTAAGTTTAGTTTCACTCGGCTAACTATAAAAAATACCCTATTTGGTGCTAAAGATAAAAGCTCAAAGAGTCTGCGACACGTTAGATAATTATAATTCTGCGAATGTAATATGAATATTTAGCAAGATGTCTCATTCAGACTTTGTAATGGGCATGCATTCAAACAACTAAGAGGAATCTAACGCGTTTGATCCAAACCGAAGTGTAATAAATGAAATAAGTGGAAGCAGCTCTTACTCGGTCACACCAAACCCAGGTTCTAATTTTGATGCTAGCGAAGTCATTAAATCAATCCTAAAAAATATGAATATGCAAACTAGCACCTATTACATTCCTGATTTTAACTGCAAAATTTCACCATCAAAAAAATTTATGCAGGATATTTGCAATGGAGCAGTATTCGTGATACCGGCCACTGAACCAATGTTTATTAAACCAGTGTTCTACAAATTAAAAGGAATAGATAAAAAAGCGTCAGAAAAAAGGAATTAAAAAAAAATGACCTTATCGCACATTTAAAAAAGCGTCTCACTCCAACAAAAAAATACCAGTGGTACTTGGAAGCTATTGTAACCTACACATGACATAAACTAAAAAGGTCAGCGAATATTATGATCGAGTCAAAGGGCTGCTCCGTGGAGCTAGACATGTCTTGAAGAAAAAATATAATACCAGATACGGTTAAGAAAAGGCAAGTACCACTAGGTCGAAACCTGTTACCGACTGCGCCCTCGCCGCACTCATTAAAGGACTTCCTGAAGAAATGTGAAGTTTCGTGGACACCAGAAATCCAAGAAAATTAAATAAAGCTTTAAAATATGCTCTACACATAGAAGAGAGGCAAGATTATGCAAATAAGTCAAAAGCTATGGCATCAACCTACCACATCGCAAAAAGGGACGATGAGGACGGCGCAAGTCGCCCAACTAGCCCTTTTTTAAGACAAATAAACTCTAGGGATAGGCAAGCAATGGAAAACTACAAGGAAGATTCAAAATCTTTAACTTTTGAGCAAGGTCTAATACAGACGATACTTATTGGGCCCTTTTAACCCCCAACTTATGTACAACTATTGTGGCAGTATTATGAAAATTTGTCACATTTTCTAGACACACCAACACCTTTTTTAGTGTCACAACAACCACTCCCAGGGCATGGTTTACCTATGCCCTACTCCGGTATACCAGCTGTTCCACAATTCTCGTTGAACTAATTTTCACAGAATGTTTCCTGGAAGGAATAAAGAAAAGCTATTTCTAGACCTACCCCACCAGGACCATCTAAAGATTTAAACGGGAAGCAGACTATGAGCAATGATGCTACCTCGGGTCCGACAACACCGGAACGTCCTCAATCAAAACAATACACGGGGAACTCTATAGTATATTTTGAACAGGGAGATTATCAAAAGACTCTCCAGTAGTAAGAATCGCATCCTCATTTTTCAAAAATTGCACTGTTGTTTTCCTTATCGATCCAGGGTCAGATTTGAATTTGATGAAAACATGTGTCTTATTACCACATATAGAATTTGACCCAACACGATCCGTTCTGCTGGCTAGTATAACCGAACATCTAGTACAAACAATATGCACCTTAGAGCTACCTATTTAAGATGCACCTGTCGAATTGTATGCAGTCCTGAATTCCTTTTCCGTTACTAGTCAAGAAATATTAGGACGTCCATACTTAAGACAGAAACAGGTGCAACTTTCTTTTAGTCATATAATCCTGGTAACAATATCGCAAATTATTACACCTATCGCTTTTGTGGATGCCAAGTCAGAGGAACCAAAAGAACAAAATTAAACCTTTTCCACCAACTTGTTGGATCGCTGCTAGATTTCGTAAGCCAATAACAATAGATATTTATAATGCAGAAGCAAAAGAAGCATACCTACCTAGAATAATCACAATAGAAAATATATATATAGGAGAGGCAGTTGTTACAACAGAAGATAGGGTATTCAGGATTCTAGCTATAAACACCATCAATAAAGAGGTAAGTCTAGAGAACCCCCCTCAAATTTTTTTTCTTATAACATCTGCTGGTTTTCTGGACGTGATACTACAGAATCGGAATTCCACTCAGCTTTGGAAGAACAGGGATATGTTTCAAAAAGAGTGAGTGAGTATAAGATATTTTGTACTTTGATGAAGAGATACTTACTTCCACCCACTTAACTCGACATCAAAGCCCTACCATAGATGATAAGGATATTGCAAGAAAGCCGTGTCGTCATCGACAAGCGACTAGTGACAAGGTGCACATTCAAATAGAGAAAAAATTCAGTAGTTGCATAATCTAGTAATCGAAATAGTAATAGGAGATATATATCATTTGGCTAACATTACGAACATTCTGGACCACTTGGAAAAGGCAGAATATTTTCCGTTTTCGATTTGGCCAGTGGATTCTTCCAGATTGATACAAGCCCACAGAACCAAGTGAAAACCGCTTTCTCGACTATAGTGCATTCTAAATCCCTAGAGGTTTATGACCTTAAGGTCATGCGACTATTTAAGCGCCTTTAAAAAGCGAACCTAAAACTCAAGCCAGACAAGTGTGATTTTCTTCACACATAAGTGGTATACCTTGGACATATGATTAGAAGTGATAAAGTAAGGCCTAACTTAAACAAAATTAAATCTATGAAGAACTGCCCAACGCCCACTACTGTAAATAACATTCGGTAATTCTTAGGATTGTCGGTATACTACCAGGGTTCATAAAAGACTATGCTAAATTAACTAAACCTTGAACGGAACTCCTAAAGAAGGACACTACCTTCGCGTGTGGTGAGGAACATAATGAAAGCTTCCCCCAATCACGACATTATCTATGAAAGGTCCAATACTACAGTATCCAGATTTTGAAAAGATCTTTAAATTAGCCACTGACGTTTCATACTTTTCAATAAAAAGATTATTATCTCACGCAAAAAAAGATAGCATAAATATGCCAGCAGCTTATTTCTCGAAAACCATGAATAAGACTAAGCTGAATTACAAAAAGGCAGATAGAATGTGTAGCCGTCTTCTACTTAGTAGGGAATATTTGACCTTATCTCTACGGTAGAAAATTTAGTGTAGCCTGTGATTATGAGCCAGTACATTTTCAAGTGTAAAAACGGGAAGTTGAATAAAGGAGTAGAAGCATTATCAGGAAGTCTATCAGTGAAAAAAGCGTGAAGAATAAGAACTTTATTCAAGTGTTAGTAATACATGACAGATCTATTCCATATGAGGTATAACTACTTACCCAGGAAGAAAACTAGCTTCCTGCAAAATTCGAGAGCTCTGTACCTAATCAAGAACGCATAAATCGGTTGAGAAAGCGAAAAACGTTTCAGGATCCTGTAGAGGTCAAAAAGACCCAAAAGACTCCGCTCTCCATACTATCTACTTCTTACCATCCGCAGCCGGTTTTTCATCAGGGGCTCTGGCATTTGCTTGGACTTATGGGTAGGGAAAAAGAAAACTGCAAAAAACCTCTTCTTTTAACCTTTCAAAAAAATATAAAATAATTATTAAATATTTGTATAGTATGTTATACATAAACTAAATAACCACTTATTCAAGTTAATTATTTTAAACAATTAATTTGCACTTATCGCGCAAGAATCAATTTTAAATGCTGCAAGACCGCCTTTTTGGGTTTAAGCTTTCTCGCATGTCTTAAAATCTGTTTTATAAGTGAACATGTGCATATTGACATCCTTCCTATTGAACAAAAATAATTATGTAAAATTTAATATATAATTTTTTATTAATGTAAGCGACAATAAAAATATCTAGAGAGCATTTTTAACTTATTTCATATAGTTTTGTACCACAGAACCAGGACGCACATCTGCTAACTTTTGATTCGTGTCTTTAGAATGAAAATTGTTATCATCATTATGATCTTTAGTACTATGTTCATCAATTGCTTACTAAATTATACAAGTGAAAACTTTACAAAGTGATCTATAATCCAAATGTTTAACTAATAAAAAAATAAGATTTTATCATTTCTCTATTGGAATGTTACAAAAACACAAAAAATTTATTTTACCCACGTAACCTATCTACAAGTTTCACAATATTGCATTCTCATTGTGTCAATGCAGTTTAAAGTGTTACAATATCACATTCTTCCATTAATATTTTTATTTGTCACTTTTTTGTAATGTGAGTAGTGAAATATCACTATTTTAATTAGCGAATCTTTAATTATTAGGATTTAGAGATTATGCAAATATTTGTAAATATTTACTTTTTTCTCGGCCTTATAAAAATTGTCTTTTTTAAATACCAGTATTTTTCGCGGTCAGTTTCTCTGGCAATTTTTGGAAGCCTGTAAGTTTCAGTGATTGAAAAATGGCTGGAACATCATGATGGACATCTTCTTGAATAAGTTTGGGAGATTTATGATTCTTTCTACATTCTGAATATTATTTGCTTCAGTGTTTAGCCTCTTTCTAAATAAATGCGTCTAGAAAAAAAATATAAATATGTTGAGTCTTTGTGAAAAAAAGATATTATATTAATTATAAATTTTATTAATTGGATAATTCTAAGGAATCAATCCTTTTTTTATTTAACAAAATATTATCATCTTTCTAATGTGTACCCATTTAAAATATAATATATAAATATAAATATAAAATATTACTGACTCGTTCTAAGAATAAGACTTCAGAGAACAGTCGTTATCAAGTAAAGCTGGTTCATTTCGAAGCTCTGCATAATGTAAAATTTAAAATCTCTCTTATCTTGATTTCTCGAAGTTTACTATGCACGCGATTGTGTCATGAATTCAGTTTTAGACACATTTCTTAAGTTTGGCGCTTTAAAAATTAAATGGCAACATCGACGGAGCACACTAAAATTTGTAGTAGGGGAGTACCATTCTACCACCCTATTCCACTGGAGAAAAAAGTTACTTTGAAATAATCCTTCACGTTCTACATTAACAGAATTTCTTTGCGCACTGTATTTTACATACTATTAGGACAAAATAATGTTTAAAACTTGACATGACTCTTAATAGTATCTGATTTTTATTTTTTAAATTGCATTTTATTGGTAATTGTTCATTTTTGTTGTTTTTTCAATTTGAAAATGCACAATTTCAAGCTGGCTTTAGATTCAATAGTGTACATTACTCAGAACTTAAAATATAAAATAATTCAATTGTTAGTACCTTGAAGTATTTAAATTAGGCGATTTTTAGTTTCACGTTCTTCGATCAAATTTTTTCTCAATTTAAAGCTTTTGAAGAAAATTGTTTAATTTTTTATAGCTTTGATTTTGAAAAACAAAGTGATTCTCATTTAGAGATCTTCTAATTGTTGCAGACTTGAAATTCTAAACAGTGTCTGATTTTAAATTTGGTAAAATAAAATGTAATCAAATTAGATAAAGCTCCTCTGTAATAAATTATACATTATTATTTGAGCCTTGAAATTGACTTATTTAGAATGTTTAATTATTAGTTTAGATGTTTAAAAATCAGAAGATTTGTGTATCATATGTGCTGTTGTGTTTAATTGAATTTCGTAATTTTCCTGTGGTATTATTTCAATGTGAATAAACGAAAGTGCAGTACATTGAATGTGCAAATCATTCTGCTTTATTCTTTTGAGGTGACGTAGCTTGTTTACAAGTATCACAGCATTACCTACTAGCTGCGTTATTTTTAAACTGTTGCGTCTTATTTTTTCAGTGGAGTTAAAAATAAGTGACTAGTTAAATTTATCTCATTATGATTTAGAGAGATAACCGAAAAATGTTTTCGTGGAGTTCTGGAGATCAACACTTAAAATAACTAAACGATAAAAGTTGTGGATTCAATCAAAGATTTCATAAAGTTTTACTTTCCAGTTTTTAAGATGATCATGAATCAATTTATTTTGTGAGATTTGGAATTCTGCTCCTACTCTTACTGCAATGAAGGACAGGTGATAGGAGGTTATACAATAAAATGATGCAAAAATTGATAAATGATTAAAAATAAATAATATTTAGTACAAGTAGACCAGTAAAATTCATAAAAAATTACTGTTTCTGGTTAAAAATTTATCTTAATGGTAGAAAATTCAATACTTTGTTAGAAATTTCTTTTTTTTAACTTTTGGATTAAGAATTCAACAGTTTGGTTAAAAATTAGGCTATTTGATTTCAAATCACTTTTTTGATTACAAATTCATGTTTTCAAAAAATAATAAATGCAAATTATAAAGTGATATATTAAATTTTGATTTAAGAATTTTGATTTCGTTATACGATTACCCTATTTGTGAAAAATTTGCCCCTTTTAAGAACTTTTTAATCCATCTCGGTTAAAAATACAACTACTCAAAAAATATTTTTTTGGGTAATCATTCAACTGATATGTTGAAAATTCTTCTTAATTCACAGAAATTTTGAGTACAGAAGGATTTTAAAAAATGTACAATAACATGAGGATTTTTGATGGTTTCAAAAAAAAAATTACAAGCGTTTTAGGCATTTTTTTTAAGTTTTAAAGGAATACAAAAATTAGAATGTTTTCTATTTGATATCATACATTTTCGGAAAAATTAGACATGATTTCAAAAAATTTTAAGTGTTTAATTATTGATAATTATTAACTTAAGTATTATTACAACAACAAAGAGAGATGGAGAAAAAATAACCCTAAACGCGTTGAAAAAGAAAAAGAAGAAACGGATATTACAGTTACCCTGACTCTGATTTCTAAAATACCTGAAGAAGTGAAGTGCACTTGAAGCACTTCCTTTAATAACCCTAAAATAATTAATCATCCTGAGTAATGAAAATTATTGAAAAAATATGAATATTTTAAAAATTATAATATTTTTTTTAATTGCAAAAAATGTCAGTCAAGTGCTTTAAGCAGAAGAAACTGAAATCCAAATAACAGATGAAACAATTTTTAATTAGAATTTACTAAAAGCGTTTCAGATTTTTCGAAAATAATTGAATAAAAAAACAACTGATAACAGCACAATTTTTTCTACAATTAGTTACTTTTTGTAGTAATAAATAAAGTAAATAAATAACTTGTCTTTTATTCCAATTTCTTTTACACTAACCTCTTCAAAGCACTTATTCCTATCGAACATATAAAAGAGAGCCACCGTAGTGCTCATTAGAAAATTAAATTTTTGAGTAAAAATATGCTTTACAGAAATAGTTTAAAATTAAATTTAACAATATAAACAAATGTCATACATATGATAATAACTGATGCATTTCCAAAAATTAGATAGTGATATCTTTCTTTGATCCATAAAAAAGGCATGAAATATTTTCATTTAAACGAAAATGTTAAATATTTTGCTAATTCTGAGGTACTGAGGCAATATTGTTTAAATAAATTGAAAGTAAACTAGACATATTAATGAAAATAATCACACGGCTATCTCAAAAGCATTGCATTTGCGGTTTATCGATAATAACAGTAGTAACGACCGAGTATAGTCAGACATAAAATGATATCTGTAAAAGGATTCCTCTCATTTTAGTATTTACATACGCAAATAGTCAGATAACGCTGATAGTTGCAGTAGATGATAGCCTATACCAATATTCTTTAGCGGCACAATACATTCATTATTACTTTTGCTATAACATTGACATTGCTTCTTATTTTATGACACCAACGGTGAGTAGTGGAAGCATACAAGCTGTACATTAACCGTGAAAATCTACAAAAAATTGGTCTGCAGATGAAACCGAGTAATGGTAAAAACTCTTACGTACAAAATTTCTAAGCCAATTAAACTAGAAATTTTGTTCTTATTTAATTACACTTAAGTTTTTACTGATTTATAAATTAATATTTATATACATAAAAAAAATATCTTGTATTATGAATATTGGTCAATCGATCAGAGAAATTTACAGCTGAATATCAAACTGCAGATATTTAATTCAAACAAAGAATTTTAACTCAATACTGTGCTTTCTCTGTTCTCAGCAGCAGCACTTACAGCCCTTGAAAAGTTTTGACAATTTTTCTATACCTCATAAAAATAAAAAAAATTCTACAAAAATAATAATTATTTATGATTATCATTGCAATAAAATAAATAATAAAAATTCAATAAATAAGATAAAAGTATTTTAAACAATGGTTGTACTTTTGTAAAACAATAAAATATTTGTTTTACTTTTTTCTGCGTTTATTTTTATAAATTACGTGTTTTTCTAATAATTCTCTCTTTTCTTTTAATCGAGGACTTGGTTCTTTGAATCAATTTATATTGCATCAACTTTTTTAATGTTACTTTCATATTCTAAACAATATATAGCATCTTAGGATGAAAGTAAAATTTCATCATATTAAAAACGCGTTTCTTGGTTAGCAAGAAATATCTGGTAAAATTTAAGGTTCGCTCCTATGAATTGAGGAATTATATTTTTGAATTAAGAACAACTAATAACATAGTCGGTGGAATTTAATTTGTTTGCAGAAAATTTTTTCCTGATTTAGAATTACATTTCACTAGACTAACTACCTCATTTTTGAGCATAAATTTGTTATTTCTTTTAACCAAATACAACGTTCTTTTCCGTAGTTAATATTTCACCTACTTAAAACAAGCCGATCAAATCATCACTTGTTACATTTGATGTTTCTTTTAAAGTTTGAAGAACTTTACTTTAATCACTTTATTGCTGATTCTCAAGATAGGTTTCTCAATTTTTTGAAATCCGTAAATGAATGTGAAAAAGCTATAAAATTAACAAAATAGTTCTTTCTGAAGATTTCTATAAAAGTTACCCTGGACTTTTTTGATATTTTAAAGTTTTTGAAAAATTTCTAAAAATGTGAATTCCTTTTCCTAAAATAAATGTTTTTTCCTTATGACTTCTTGAAGTACGTGCAAGAAATCACTTGCTAATGAACCTCAAGTAGAAAGTCGCTGGTAAAATTATTTTATACATTGATGATTTATAATTTATAGATAAGAGTATAAGTAATGCTTATTTTCTTTAAAATCATAAATCAAAGTCTCAAACCCTGATTAGGAAACATTGAAAATTGTATATTTGAATAAATATAACTAAAATTCTTATTAATGGTATGAAAACCAGTTAAAAAACGAATAATATCAATTTTAATAACGTGTATCCGCCGAAGGTTAACAAGAAAGAGCATAGCAGGATGAGCATGAGTTTGCTTTCCCCGCTTGTATGTGGTCTATATTCCGGGGGTAAGTGGCTACCCCAGTAGCAAATTCAAAAAAAATCAAAAAACAACCTTTCTCGAAAACAGCTTAACCGATTTTGATAATTGAAATATGTGTCATAGAGAGTACTAACAAGGTTATGAAAAAAATTTAGAAATCAATTCCGTTAATTATAAGGGTATGAAAAAAATTATAAAACCTTTTGAATAACTTTTCTAAAAAAAAATAGTTGTGGTACAACAACTATTTTTTTTATATTATGCTCACATTCAAGGCTGCAATATATATTTTTGCGAAAATGATTCAAGCGGTAGATGGTAGTTAAAAAAATTAATGCTACTTGTTGGCCCCTCATATGTATACAGTTCAACAAGAACGAGGGGCAATCTTAATTTTTATCTTATATCATAAAAAGTTATGTGCAATAATGTAATTAAAACCAAATGCACCTGCATCATTCGATTAAAAACATATTTTCTTGTGAATTACCTAGTCACTGTGTCAATTTATTCTAAGTAGATAGAAAGCAGATAGTAGATAGGAGTAGATAGATATTTGCCAAACTAATTTTATGTTTGCCCAGTATGCACC
>JAUELO010444607.1:0-13843 GCA_032357855.1 Amphibolips quercusostensackenii | reverse complement strand
TCGTCTTAGTTGCCTTATCTTCGATACCCCCACTACACCACGCTAAACTTGTATATATTCTGTCGTTCTTGAAGTTACTTTCAAAAAAATAAATCGTCCTGATATGAGCAAATATTGTTAGAACTGTTTTGAACTTTCATGTACAGACTAAAAAAATGAGCTTACCAGTTTGTCTCAATTTGCAATTTTTCCAAATTGTCTATCCCTTTTCCTTCCCTTTTTTAATTTCCTTTTTTCTTTTATTAAATAAATAGGGAAATAAATTAGGTAAAAAGGAAAAAGATAATCAAAACAGGAAAGGAACAGGGCAAACAGAAAGGAGGAAGATAAAATTGAAACCAGAAAGGGAAAAGGGAAAATGATAACAAAACAGAAAGGCAAAAGAGAACAAAAGACCAGGAAAGGGAAAAGGGAAAATTAAACCAGAAAGGGAAAAGGAAAAGGACAACTAGAAAGTGCAAGAGAGAAAGAAAATCAGTAAGAGAAAGGGAAAAAACAGAAGGTGAAAGGAAAAAGAAAGAACAAACAGGCGAAAAGGAATGAAAAACAGAAATGGGGAAAGAAAATGAGAAACCAGAAAGAGGAACGGGAAAAGGCAACCAGGAAGGGAAAGGGGAAATGGGAAATCAAAAAAAGGATCCAGAAAGGGGAAAGGAGAAATAAAAACCAGAAAGAGAAATGGAAAAAAGTAAGAAAGAGAAAGGAAAATGAGAAAACAGAAAAGAAAAGGAAAAGGGAAAACAGAAGAAAGATAGAAAAAGAAAAACTAGAAAGGGGAAAGTGGAAAAAGTACCTAAAATAGGAAGTAAAAAAAAATAACCAAAAAAGAAGGGAAAAAGCCGTTGAAAATAGTACAGAAAAAGAGGGAATAACAAATCAGAAAGAAAAAAGGGAAGCAAAAAAGGGGTAAATGGAAGAGGAAACCAGTAAAAGTAAAGTGCAAACGAAATAAGCAACCAGAACGGAGAAGGGAAACAACAATGGGAAAAGGGAAAGAACGTTAAGAGAAAAGGGGAAATGAGAAACCAACAAGGGAAAGTAAAAGAATAACCAGAAATAAGAAAAGGTCATGTTAACATTTCTCATCTAGACTTGGTGATTTTAAGCAAAAAAATTATATGTTTAGAAAAAGATTTACAATTGAAAAGGAAATTACAAAGGGAAAAGATAAAAAGAAAATAAGATAAGGGAAAGGGGCAATAAGAAGTTAGTGAGGGTGAGGAGAAATAGAAAACCAGGAAGAGGAATGGGAATAAAAAACCAGAAAAGGGGAATGGAAAACCAGAAAGGTGAAAGGGAAAATGGAAACCGGAAAGAAAAAAGGGAAAATAAGATACCAGCAAGGTAAAAGAGAAAGGAAAACCAGAAGGTAAAAGGGAAAGGAAAACCAGAAAGGGAAAAGGGAAAGAAAGACATAAAGAAAAATGTTAAAGAAAAAGAGAAAAAAAAAGGCAAACAGCAAAAGAAAAGAAAAATAGCAACTAAAAAGAGAAGAGGCAGATGACATACCCGAAAGCGGAAAGAAAAAGGTAAACCAAAAAGGGTAAGAAGGGAATAACAAACCAGAAAGGTGAAAGGGAATAACAAACAAAATAAGGAAAAAGAAAAGGAGAAACTGAGAAGAGGGATGTAAAAAAAGGTCAAACAAAAAAGGTGAAGGAAAATTAAACTTAAAAGTGGAAAAAGGACAAGGAAAGCAGAAAGGGAACAGGGAAAATGTGTAACCAGAAAGTAGAAAGGAAAAGAAAAAAAAAGGAAGGATAAAGCAGAAAGCGGGACGTCAAAACGAAAATGTTTACCAGAAAGGAGAGAGAAGGAAAGGAAAATAAGGCCAGAAAGGAAAAAAGGAAAAAAAACAAAAAGGGAAACAAAAAATTCTAAACCAGAAAATGGAAAGGGAAAGAAAACCCAGGAAGGGGAAGGGGAAAAGAAAAAACAAGATAAGGAAAAGGAAAAAGAAAATCAGAAAAAGTAAAGGAGAAATAAGACATTAGATCAGGAAAGGAAAATAAAAGACCACAAAAAGATTAAAAAGCGAAAACGGGCAACAAAAAAAACCCGAAAAGGTAAGGGAAATGAGAAACCAGAAAGGGGAAACGAAAAGAATAGCCAGTAAGAAGAAGAGGCAAAGAAAAAAAGCAAAATGGAAACTAAAAAGGCGAAAAGGGAAACCATAAAAAAGAGGAAAAGAGGAAAAGAGGAGAAAAGGAAAACCAGAAATGGAAAGGGAAAAGATTCATCAGAAAGGTAAAAAAGAAACCAGAAAGAGGAAATGAGAAAATGGAAAAAAGAAAGAGAAAAAAGAAAAACAAAACCAGATAGTAAATCGGAAAGAGGCAACCAGAAAAGAAAAAGGAAAAAAACAGAAAGGGGAAATTAAAGAAGAGCAAGGTTAGAAGCTAGAGAATAGAGGACAAAAAAGATAGGATAGAGGATAGAGGACAGAGGAAAGAGAATAGAGAAAAGAGGACAGAGGAGAGAGGATAGAGGATAAAGCGCAGAAGATAGAGGATAGAGAATAGAGGATAAAGGATAAAGGAAAGAGGATAGAGAATAGAGAAAAGAAGATAGAAGATAAAGGATAGAGGGTAAAGGATAGAGGATAGAGAATAGAGGATAGAAGATAGATGATCGAGGATAGAGGATAGAGGATAGAGGATAGAGGATAGAGGATAGAGGATAGAGGATAAAGAATAAAGCAAAGAGGATAAAGGATAAAAATAGAAAATAAAGGATGGAGGATAGATGACAGAAGATAGAAAATAGAGAATTAGGATAGAAGATAGAAAATAGAGGAGAAAGGATGTCAAATAAAGGATTAGAAATAAAGCAGAGGATAAGGAAGAGATGATAAAAAACAGAGGATAAAGAATGGAGAATAGATAACAGAGAAAGAAGGAAAGAGTATGAAGGATAGTAGATAAGGGACAGAAAACAAAGGATAGAAAAAAGAGGATAATTGGTAGAGAATAAAGGTTAGAAGATAGAGAATAGAAGATAAAGAAAATAGTATAGGGGATAGATAACAGAGTATACAGAATAGAGGATAGCGAAAAAGGACAGAGAATGAAGGATAGAGGAAAAAGGATAGATAACAGAGGATGAGAACTAAAGGGTAGAGGAAAAAGGTTGAAGGATAGAGAATAGAGGATAGAGGATTGAGGATAAAGGATAGATAATAAAGTATACAGTATAAATGATAGAGGATAAATAGTAGAACATAAAGGATAGAGGATAGAGGATAGAGTATAGAGGGTAAATGATAAAGGAAAGAGGATAAAGGATACAAAATAGAGAATAAGGGATGGAGGATGGATGATAGAGGATAGAGGATAGGGAATGAAGGATAAAAGATACAGAATATAGGATATAGAATGTCAAATAAAGGATTAGGGATAGAGCAGAGAATAAGAAAAAGATGATAGAGGACAGATGATAATAAATATAAGATAGATGATAGAGGATAGTGAAAAGAGGATAGAGGATAGTAGATAAGGGACAGAGAACAAAGGATAGAGGAAAGAGGATAGATAATAAAGGATAAAAGTTAGAGGATGAAGAAAAGAAGATAAAGAAAAAAGTATGAAAGTTAGATAATAGAGAATAACGAATAGAGAAAAGCAAAAAAGGGCAGAGAATAAAGAATAGAGGAAAAAGGATAGATGACAAGCGATAAGGTTGAGAGGGTAAAGGGAAGATTTTAAAGGATAGAGCAT
Organism: Amphibolips quercusostensackenii; assembly: GCA_032357855.1. Classification (NCBI taxonomy): domain Eukaryota; kingdom Metazoa; phylum Arthropoda; class Insecta; order Hymenoptera; family Cynipidae; genus Amphibolips; species Amphibolips quercusostensackenii. Next base: position 10,127 of record JAUELO010444607.1, on the reverse strand, counting down.
AGAGGATAGATGATTAAGGATATAGGATAAATAATAAAGTACACAGGATAAATAATAGAGGATAGATAGTAGAACATAGAGGATAGAGGATAGGGATAGATGATAGCGGATAGAGGCTGGAGGATAGAGGATAGAGAATAAAGGATAAAGGATAGAGAATAAAGGATACAGGACAAAGGATAGAGGATAGAGGATAGAGGATAGAGAATGGAGGATAGAGGATAGAGGATAGAGGATAGAGAATAGAGGATAGAGGATAGAGAATAGAGGATAGAGGATAGAGGATAGAGGAAAGAGGATAGAGGATAGAGGATAGAGGATAGAGGATAGAGGATATAGGATAGAGGATAGAGAATAGTAAATAGAGAATAGTGGACAAAGGATAACGGATAAAGGATAGAGGATAGAAAATAAAGGATATAGAAAAGAGGATAGAGGATAAAGGATAGAGGATAGAGTATAGAGGATCGAGGATAGAGGTTAGAGGATAGAGGATAGAGGATAGAGGATAGAGGATAGAGAATAGAGGATAAAGGATAGAGGATAGAGTATAGAGAATAAAGGGTCAAGGAAAAAAAGATTAAAGATAAAGGTTAGAGGATAAAGAATAGAGAACAAAAGATAGAGATAGAAGAAAGAAGGTGAAAGATACAGGATAGAGGAGAGCAGGCAGAGAATAGTTAATCAGGGATAGAGAATAGAGAATAGAGGATAGACGATAGAGGATGGGGGATATAAAATAGAAGATTGATGATAGAAGATAGAAGACATCAACTTTAAATACTGGTACTAAAAAAAAATATGATTTAATTTTTTGTCAATACGGACCTGCTTATTTTTTTTGTGCGATATTGTACAATATCGTACAATAAATTATATCATCATTCTAGTAGAATTGTGCGCTACCGAGGCAGAATGTTTTAATAATTAACAAAGTTTCAAAATTTGTTTGTCTCGCTTTTCTGTGATACAATTTGTAGTTCAACTTTCATACTCATGGTAATTGGTCATGCATAAATATAATAACTAAATTAAAATAACTCCTAGTGGGTTAGAGTAAGACATTTGTTAAATGTTATAAATAAATTTATAAACGAAAATCATTTTTTCGTAACTTGAATTATTAGCTATTTAAAATCTATAGCTTTTGTATAAAACATAAGAGATATAAATGTGCTATTAACATTATTTAAAAACACCTGCTAGTTAGCAATTGTTTAATAAAATTGTAAACAAATACACATTTCAGCGCTTTCTTCATGAATTTTTGCATCCAATTAAATGAGCAAAAAAATATCGCTGATGACAAGAAGTCAAAATAATTTTTAATACTATACTTAACTAGTAAGAATTATTTAGGAAACCTGTTTTTATCCTACTAAGACATAAATGAGTCAAACGAACCTCCCGCTCCTATACTTTCTCTACCCGAATGTCTCAACATCCCCCTGATTTCCATTTCCACTACTACCTGCCCTGCTCGTGTCATTACCGACATTCCCCCTTACTTCCTACACCCCATCATTTCACTGGAATAAGAAGTTGGGAGTTGGGAGTTCGTACTTTGAAGTAGATAGTTAGGATTAATGAATTCGAAGTAAGGAGTTTTGAGTAATGAGTAGGGAGTAAAAAGGTAGAATTTAGAAGCTAAAAGTTAGGAGTTAGGAGTTGAAAGTTATAAATTATATATAAGGAATCAAGAGCTGTGAGTGAGAATTAAAAGTAAGGAGTCAGAAGTAAAAGTTAGAAGTAAGGATTAAGAAGTTAGGATTAGTGAGTTATAATTAAGAAGTTAGGTTTAAGGTGTTAGGATTAAGCAGTTGGGATTACGAGTTTAGGATTAAGGAGTTAGAATTAAGGAGTTAGGTTAAGAGTTAGGGTTAAGTAGTTATGATTGAGGAGTTAGGGTTAAGGAGTTGGGATTAGGGAATCAGGATTAAGAAGTTATGATAAGGAAGTTAGGATCAAGAAGTTAAATTTAGAGAGTTAGGATTAAGGAGTTAGGATTAAGGACTTAGGATCAAGGAATCAGGATTGAGGACGTAGGATCAAGGAGTCAGGATTAAGGACTAAGGATTAGGAAGTTAGGATTAAGGAGTTAGGCTTAAGGAGTTTGGGTTAAGGAGTTAGCATCAAGGATTTAATGTTTTTGGAGTCTGGATTATAAAGTTATGATTAATCAGTAAGGATTGAGGAGTTGAGATAAGGGAGTAGGATTCAGGAAGTAGGTGTTAGAAAAATTCCTAAATATGAAACAAGTTTATCGGATTTTATGGAAATATTTCAACTGTTCTAAGCATGACTAAGCTTTAAAATGAAGTTTGCTCATGTATTTCAACAGAATACTAAATTAAAATTAATTTAATGTGATATAGAGAAATTTCAACTGAAATTTGTAAATTCCGTTAGCCTTAAGAACATTCTTCTAAATAGAATTCTGTTAAAAGGCCTCTTTTAATATTATTTTGAAAGAGACCTTTACATTTTTAGCGAGTAGTACCACGATCTCACTTAACCTGATTGCTTTAGGTGATTGCGACCTTTCCGAGTTCTTGATTTCTAGTATACCTTAACCGGAAAAAAATTTTTTTTCTAGTCTAGAATAAACTCAAATCTAAATTACGTGTGTAGTTTTTGCTTCAAAGTAAAAAAAATTTTAGAAAATGGTAACAAAAATTTTAAATAACTCTCCTACAGTTTTTTTTAAGTTTTATTAATATAATTTTTCTGAGATTTCTAAAAAAAGATATAAAAAATTTTAAAGATTCCAGATGTGATCAAATAGATTCTAGTAAATTTATAACATGTTTTCTGAACTTTTTTCCCGTTTTACAAAATATAAGGAAAATTTTGATTGAGTTTGTATGATATTAAAAACTCCTAGAAGCTTGAAAAAAATTACAAATATTAAAAAAAAATTCTTACACTCTTTTTAGAAAGTGTATGAAATCATTTATGATTCTAAATATCTTTTAAGACGATTAGAATTTGACAAAAATTTTTTTTGTTGAATTCTATAACATTAAAAAATGTCGCTTGAATATTTCAAATACTTTTTTGAAAATTTTTGAAACATTTACAATCTTTTGAATGATTTTTTAAAAAATTTATTTTTTTGAATAAAAAGTTACTTTGAATTATTTATCTATTTTTGTCAAAACTTCTAATAAGCTTAAAAATTGCCTCAATCTAATCTAAAAATTTTGAATTAAAAACAGAAATTTTTAAATGAATGAAAATTTAGCCCTAAAATTTGCCGCATTATTTACTAGCAACTCTGAAAATGTTCTTAAAAAAAAAATTTTTTCGAGTTTAAAATGATTTTAAATGGAATTCTTATTATAAATTTTATTATATTGCAAAATTGGACTGTATTGTTTTAAAGTTGTTATCTTATATTTTCCAAATTACAGAAAATCATTGAAATGCAAGCCTTTTAAATAGCTTTAGAAATTATTTAAGTTTTACTTCAAATTAAATTTTTTTTTAACCTTTAAACATGTTTATTTGGTTAAAATTGTGTTCAATATATTTAAATTTGAATTTTTTCTAAATCTTTTTAAAAATTGTGATATCTCCTTAACTTTCTCGTTTTCAAAAATTTTTTAATCTCGCGAAATTAAAAAACAATGTCTTAAAGTTCACAATCTTTTTAGAATTTTAGGAAATCAAATGAAATGTGAATTTTCTATATATCTCTCAAAATTATTAGAATTTTCCTTAACATCGTTTTTAAATTCTGCACAATTTAAAAATGGCACTCAAATATTTCCGATACTTTTCTGAAAATTTTGAAAACATTTTGAAATATTTTGAATGATTTTCTAAAAACTAATTAAAAAAAAATAATTTTTAATTCTCTTTGTATATTTTTAAATTTCTGAATAGCTTTTGAATGACTCAAATTATTTGACAAACATTTCATTAATAAAGAAATTGTAAATAAATAGAAAATTGTTCTTAAAATTTGTTGGATTATTTTCAGAAAATTCTGAAAATGTTTTTCAATCTTTTTAAATATACTCTTGGAACTGATTTTTAAAATGAAATATTATTCAAACTTATTTTTATATTTAGCGAATCTAAAAAAAATGGTTATAAATCTTCATAAATCTACATTTTGTTGAACTTTTTTTTTAATTTCTTAAATCTTAAATTATTTGGTATTAAATTTTAATTATAAATTTTGTAATATTGCACAATTGAAAGATATTTATTTAAATTTATTTACATTTATTTTGAGAATTTTAGGAATTCATTCAAAATCTGATTTTTCTAAGTATCTTTTAAAATAATTTTAACTTTGCCTAAAATAAAAGAAACATCATGAAGGAAAAATTTGCTTTAAAATCTTTTGGATTTTTTAACGCCAAATTTGCAATTATTTTAAAATAGCTTAAATTCTTTCAAAATATTCTCTTAAAATTATTTCTTAAAATAAAAAATCATTATAAATTTGTTCATAAATCATAAGAATTTTTTTTTTAAATTTTAAAATTGCTAATAGGCTTCTAAGCTTTTTTATGCAAATCTTTAAAAATCTATATTTGGTGAAGATTTAGTTGAATATAATTAAAGTTTACATACTTTTTGAATATTTTCGAAACTTCTGAGCATCTCTTAAACTTCCTTTTTTTATTTTAATTTGTAATTTTTTGAAAAACAAAAATATTGTTTGAAGTTTGCTCACAATTTTTGTATAAGCTGTTTTTATGTTTTTAAGGTTTTTTAAGCTATATGTTTACAAGCTATATGTTTTTTAATATTCTCTTTGAATTAATTTTTAAAACTTAAAGATCATTATAAATATTCGCCGAAATCATGAAGAAAATTTTTGCCTTTTTAAATTCTTATCAAATTGTCAAAAAGCTGCTACACTTTTTGTTTGAAATATTAACTAATTTTTATTTCTTAAAATCCTCACTCAATATGTTCAAGTTTTACATTATCTTTTATCTTTTTTAAAATTCTAAATATCTCTTCAGCTTACTCTGTTTTGTCAAAAAATTTTGCAAACTTGCCAAGCTGAAAAGTATTATTTTTTGGTCTTTCCTTTTTTTTTTGAAAATTTTAGTAAATTATTTTAAATATAACCCTTCTATATATGTTTTGAAATGACTTGAATTTTCCTGAAAATTGAAAAAATTATGTTATTGAAAATTTGTTTTAAAATCAGCCGGATTATTTTTTGGCAACACTGAAATTTTTTTTTATGTTTTGTAATTTTTTAAAATATGCTTTTAACAATGATTATTTAAAATAAAAGATTATGAAGAATTTTTCTGAAAATTATAAGGCAATTTAATTATTCTCTTGGAAACATTCATAGTTGTTAAAAAGCTACTGCTCTTTTTTTTGAATTTAAAAAAAATCTACCTTTTGCTTAAAATTTTGTAAAATTTCTTAAAGTTTTGAATTAGTTTTAATTTTTAAAAAACTTCTAGATTTCTGCTAAGCTTATTCGAGTTTTTCTAAAATTTTGTGATATTGAAAAATTGAAAAGTATTGATGTTATTACTTTTTCATTCGTTTTCTAAATTTTAGGTAATCCTTTATGATATAAAACCTTTAAATATTCTTAAAAATTAATTTTTTTAAGTCGGAAAATGATTGAAATCGTTTTCCCAAAATAATACCACAAATTTTTTTTGGAAAGTTTTAACATTGTTTAGAATCTTCTTAACTTTTTGTTTGGAATTTTCAAAAATCAATGGTTTCCTACAATTTTCAAAAATCTTTTGAAGTTTTAAATTATTTTCATAACTACAATAATCTATTCGGGATCTCGCGAATAGCTTAAATAAATATTATCTACTATTATTTGACTCCAATTTTTTTTTCTTGAGCATAAGTCCTTGCTTTCTAGAATGAAATGAGAAAACTTCAGAAAGCATATACGAAGTAAGAATCTGCAAGTTAGACCTCAGCTCAGATTTTAATTCCACATTCGCAGAGTATATAATAGTTAATTAAATGGGAGTGGGCAACTCCATTAAAACTTTGGTCGTTTCGACGATTTTATCGAGATTTGATGGCTTTCGAATAACTGAAATATCCACAAAGGATGAACCATTTGTTTGCAAAGATAGCTGTAGTGTCCGGACATAATTAAATTTTTTTTAGAAACTGGAACTGACTGAAAAATTTTAAGAAAAAAAAATTGCATATCGTTCAGTTTTTGTGAAAGAGAGTCTAAAACGAATTTTGTTTGCTTTCAGTACTTAAATTTTTTCGTAGACCATAATTGACATATGAGGACAATCAATCACTTAGTTCTGTAAAATTGTATATTAAGTGACATAGATGTATCGTTTTGAAGTTATAAATAATGCATTTCGGTCAAAAGTTTGCTTTATTATCTCATTATGATACTTCTAGAAGTTAATCAATTATCAATTAAATCTAATTAACAATTTACTGGAATATTTTAAATAAGAGTGAATAATAGTGCAATATGTAGAACAAAAATAGATTGGATTTCCCTTATATTTTTCCACACTATAGAAAAAGTCTTTTAAGCTTTTCAATTGTTATTAAAAATACAAAGGATCTGTTAATTATTGTTTATTATGATCGTAATCGTTCCTTAAAATGGTTAGGATATTTTGTTCAGGTTACGGTAGGCTTGTAGAATAATCTAGAAGAATGTAAAAAATTAGGTTTTTGATAAACGTGTACTGAAAATATTTAGAAATATTGCTCAACATAGAAAAGAGGGGTCTCAGCTAATTTTTAACAAATTGTAACACGTGAGATTAAAAGTGTAAAATATTGTAAAACAGTGTCGAAATATTTGTAGGCAACCTCTTGTAAAAAAATTATATGCGTCTGAAAGAGAATTTATTTCTGACGACAAATGATGTGTAATAATTGATGACACAATATCAATCCAAAAGACTTTGTTTGTTGTCAACTTCACACATAAATATCACTGGTCAATAAAATGTGACATTTTTGCACATGAAATGAGACATGTAATTATTAGAGAAGTTTTTTGTGCTTAATCGGAATCTGTCCTCCATTTCTTGGCAGCACGTCGATTTTTGAATAAATTTTTTTTTTGAAAAATCACAAGTAAGGAAATAGAATGTTTAGAAAATTTTTTTTCAATGAAAATTAATATATGATTTCGATGCATTTTTTAGTGACAAATCCAACGGCTGCCCTATTTTTGTAAGGTCTTATACGGTTGCCTAGATGATCTAGAAAAACTGAGGAATAACACGAAAAAAAGTGGTTTTACAAAAAACTGTATTTTTAGCTTGAAATTTTTTTTCATACTGTTCCAGGTGTCATTGTCTTCGTTTATTAATGAAAAAGAAATGTAAAAAAATTATGGTTTAGGCCATCACTGCTCGAAAGATAAATGTCAGAAAAGTTTTCGCTTTCTGCGAAGTTGCTAATTTAAGATTTTTTAATTTAGGTATCATAGTGCAAGAAATCAAAAACATTAATTTTCACATTGAGGTAGTCAAAATTTTTACCTTGAAAAATTTAGCTTTTGATTTTTGGCTATAATCCCCCCTCTCTCCAATTAGCTTCTTGTTTGAAAAAATAAATTTCCTAATATTTTCGACGGTAACCTGAGCCCCCCGGGTTTTTAAAATTAACATGGGATTTTTATTCGAAAAAGCTCAATTTAAAAAAAAAATGGAAAACAGAATCACTTCTTATAAACTTTTCGTAAATTAGAGTACATACAGCTTTTAAGGGGCATTCCAAGAATAATTTGCACCCAACCATTTTTAATTTTACATCCACAATCCACTTTTATTGTGACCTGAATATGCCCCAAAAAATTAAAAATAGCAATTTTCTATCAAATTTATGCTAGAGACGGTATTTTTTGAAATTTTTTTAACATGAATTATTTTTAATTAATGAGTCACAAGTTTTAAAGTTTTTAAAAAAATAATTTTAAATTGTTTGAACAATTTTTCTTCTTTAATAATTTGTGAAAAATTATAATCTTTCAGTATAAATTATACTAAGCTGATTAATGACAAGTGTGGTAGTTCTTGCTTAACATATTTAGTCATTATTTGAGCAATTCTCATTTGCTTTAACAATTTTTTTCCCTTAAATCGTTGAAAGTTATTATTATCTGGAAATAATGACACGACTGAAGGATGTTTTGAGCAATATATTTTTGAAGGATATTTTAATTCTTTAATAAAATTATAATTGTTTAAACAATAAAGGGTATGCCTTTTTAAATAAAAATATAATAAATACTAAACGACATGGTATAAGAGATTCAAAAAGTCTACATTTTACTCTACATACTATATGAACAAGCGCAAGTGATTGATTATTAGTTGTCTAAATAATGAAAAAATATCTTGAGAAAACAATCTTATTTCTAACATTCGCTGATTGTGTCAATAATTGCAAAAAAAAAGGTCTCTAGATTTATAGAGGAAAAAGTTGTTTGAAAGAATAAACATTTTTTAAAGAAGCTGATTATCCTGTAAAAAAAACATTACGCTTAAGATCCAATATTTGCGTTAATAATTCCAGATGATAATAATCTTCTTTGCCTTGCAGTAAAAAAAAAGGTTCAAGCAAATAGAAATCATTTAAATATTTATCGAATATCCTTTAAAATTACATAGTTCCTAACATTTTTTAAATGTGTCATTATTTCCAGAGAAAGATAAATTTGTACGATTTCAGAAAAAAAATTGCTAAAACAAATAAAAATTGTTGAAAAAATTACTAAATATATTAAAAAAGAACTTCTACTCTTTACATTTATCAACTTGTTATAACTTAATCCAAAAGATAATAATTTTTTACGAAAACAGGTAGAAAAATTGTTTAAGCAAAAAAAACAATTGTTAAAAAAATTTGAAATTATTTGTAAAATATGTGGAAACTTGACAATTATTGATTAAAAATAACCCACGTTTAAAAATTTAAAAAAAAAAAACTTCTTTAGCATAAATTTAATAGAAAACTGCTACTTTAAATTTTTTGGGGCATTTTTTGGACACAATAAAAGTGGATTTGAAATACAAAAATTAAAATTCATTTAGTGGGAATCATTTTTTAAATACTTTCTAAGAGGTGACTATACTTTAATTCACAAAAAGTTGATCAGAATCACGTCTTTTTCTTATTTTTTTGAGAGCGAGATTTTTCCATTTTAAACTCTATGTTAATTTTAAAAGCCCAAATGCACAGGTTAACATGAAAAATGGAATTTATTTTTCCGTAAAGTAACCAAACTAAAAAAAAGGAGGAGATGGTTTATCATCGAAAATCGGGAGTGAAATTTTCATAGGTATAAATTTGGACCACTCTAATTTAAAAATTACTGTTTATAATTTTTTACACTGAGATCCCCTCAATACAAAAATCTAAAAAAATTAACAATAATAGCCCTTTAAGGGAATATAATGTGGTGGAAAATTGAGACAGTGCTTAAGTTTCATCACACAAAAAAGAATAAAAAAATTTTAAAAATTTTTTAAATTTGAATTTTTCGCCAACATTTAAAGAAAAGTATGCACGTGGAGAACTGCTGAAAAAAGTTCTGTGAATTTTTTAAGATTTTTTAAAATAATAAAAGCAGAAAAAAAATAACAACAAAAATGGACGTTACCCCTTCTAACTCATGAAATATGGTGGCTCACGGTTTGAAATTTTAGGAAATTTTTTTTTTTGATTATGTGCTTTCAAACAGCTGACTCAAAATTTTGTTTACTTTGGGGCAATTTTTTGCATGCTTACCCAGCCATCTCCTCAGTCTGAATTTTGTTTAACATGTGTTGAAAATAGGGCATTATTGCTGCACCTTATTAGGAAAGTACGTTGTTCCTTATAAATATCCTGAGGTTAATAAAGTTTGATTTATCAAAAAGCAGGTCTTTAGTTTTCACTAAAGAAATTATTGTATAAATTTCTGCCAAACTGTTGTTTGGCAGCAATTTCAGGTTTTATGTCACTATTTGTTATTTAACGGTAAGAAATAGAGGACAAATTAAATTTCGGCGTTTCATGAAATATTTTGTGAATGTGTGTCATTTCGTTCATATTATTAAGGTAACATTTTGTCAGTCCGTGTTATTAATAAACTTCTTTAACATAATTGTAGCAGATAACCTTTTGAATCTCAGTTTATC
>JAUELO010444594.1:0-13845 GCA_032357855.1 Amphibolips quercusostensackenii | reverse complement strand
TTTGCCTTTCTTTCCCATGATTACCACTACTTCTTCTTTTCATAACTCTGGCCACCCCTCTCCTTTTCATACTCTCTTGCACATCATCCATGGCCAATCCTTCAGTACTGTCCCGCCCCCCACATTCCCAGACTTCATTTAGAATCTCATCTATTCCAGGCGATTTTTTATTTTTTATTATTCCTAACATTTTCACTATTTCTTCCCCTGTTATGTCCTCTTCCTCATCTATTTCCCTACTATATTTTTCTCCTTTCAGAATTTTTCTCTTTACAGCCTCCAGCAAATCCATAAAATATTTTTTGCATTCTCCCATCTTCATATCCTGATTTACTCTTTTTCTTCTTTTTCTCTTTCTATTTACTACCTTCCAAACCTCTTCTTTCGTCCTAGCTTTCTTCACCTCTTTTTTAAAGCTTTTACTTTTCTCTTCTCTCTTTTAATCACACATCTTAGTATACTCCTTTTTCTTCTCTATATTCTTTTACTACTTTTTCCTTTTTTCCATTTTTAAAGTTCCTTTCGAACCTCCTTCTTTTTTTCTTTACATTCTTCATCCCATTTACTTCGATTTCCGTCTTTACTAACTTTTTCTTTCCTTGTACACTCTAATACTCTTCTTATTTCTCCTGCCATTCTCTCCATCTCCTCGTTTACTTTCCCCTCTTCTATTTTGACCTTTCTGACCCTTTCCTCAAACTTTTCTTTTGCTCCCCTTGACTAATCCCCTCTTTCTGCTCTTTTTACCTTTGCTTTCTTTTTATCCATATTGTTGTTACTTTCTTTTTCCTCTAATGTCACGATTATGGTGAAGTCATCCGAATCTATGTAATCTTCTATCTTTAGTTTCTCTACCTTCTCTCTTACATCATCGCCCACTATCACATAATCAATCACCTTTCCCTTTTCTCCTTCTGGGCGTGTATATTCACCCTCCTTATCCCCTTACATATTTCCGTTTGAGATAAACCATCTCATTTCCTCCTAACACTTTAACAATTTCTTTCCCTTCTCATGCAGTGTCTTGTCTTCGAATCTTCTTCCTCGCTCTCCTCCCCATTCCGTACTTCCTCTGTCTCCTGTTCTTGCATTGAAATCTTTATCTATTATAAGCCCAATCTCCTTTTTACTTTCTTTTATCAATTCTTAAATCTCCTCTAAATTATCCTGCATATAATCGCTTACATACATTCAGACTATCTTTCACCTTGTCCCTCCTATTTCTACCATTTTCACTATTGATCCCTCTTTTTGTTCCTTTATGCCTTTCTAATCTATTCCAGTTTTACATTCGCCCCTCACTCCCATCACTATTTCTTCCATTGCGCTCCCTTTTTTAATCTTCCTCTTTGCGTTTTTTACCTGCCATTTATTACCTCTTGGTAACTTTTCCATTACTGTTTCCTATTTCTTTTCATCTAGCCATGTCTCTATCATTATTACTACATCCTATTGTGACAAATTGTTTATAAACTCCCTATCCTTTCTCTCTAAGCCTGCTATATTCCAATAACATATCCTCCATTCTTTCTTTCTTTTATTTCTCGTCTCTTTCAGTTTCTCGCTGTTACTTCTTTTCCCATCTCCCGTTCCTTTCTCTCATAGTTTCCTGGCATCTGATTTTCTACTAAATCTTTCCTTTCTTCGTCCTGATCCCACTATACACCATCCATCTGTATTCTTTCATACTTATCCCATGTTCTTTTTCCATTACTTCTTTCCTCATCCGCTATTTTCCTTAACTTATACTGCGCATTCCTTTCTACCCATGTCAAATCATCATCTATCCTTTTCGAGCTACTATGTAACGCCTTTTTCTTTGTCATCAATTCCTTCTTATGTTTCCATTTCCTCAGTTATACTGATACCATTACCTCTCCTCTTCGCGTTTCCTTTTCTGCACTTCGCATTTCCTCTATCTCTACCTTAGCCCTATTATTTCAGCACATCTTTCACTCCTTACCTCAGTTTCTTCCCCTCCAATCGTAGACCCTTTGTCACTAAGTTTCTTTTTCTTCTATATCTCTTTTTCCACTCAATTTTTCTTCCTATTTTTCTTTCTATTTCTATTGGCCTTTCCCTCTCTTTATTCCCACTTTTCCCACCACTAGACACCCTTTTAAGTTTTCAATCTTTATGATCCTACTTTCCAACTGCGCTACCTTTTTACCAGGCTCTTCCTGTTTTTCTCATCTTTGTTCTAATGTTTGCATCCATTTTTTAAAATTCTCCCTAACTTCTTCACACTTTTTAAACTATTTTCTAATCTTGTCCATTTCTTTCCTGATTTCTTGTTTTATTTCCTGTCCTTTTTCTTCCTTTTTTTCGTTTATCTGCATTACCTGCATTATCATTATACGCATTTTGTCTACTTTTAAATTTTCATCTTCTCTCGGCTCTCTATATTCAAACTTGTCTTTCTCTTTTCCCTTGTCTTTCTCCCCCGCTAAATTCTGATCTTTTTTCGGTGGTGTTCTGATTATTTTCGGATTTTTAAGGGTGGAACCTACTTCTACCTCATCTTCACTAGTTCCTCTCTTCGCCTAATCCCTCTTCCTATTCACGAAACGCTCGATTGAAACTAAACTCCTCGCCCTCAATCTCTCCTTTTCTATTGTTTTTTTATATTTTCCCCTCCTTTTTTTCTTACGCTTCAGCGTACAGAACACTTCGTCATCTGAGTCCCCTCTATCCATCAAACTGATTAGAAATGACCTCGCGTATCACCCTACGTAACTTACGTAACTTCTGTCGCAATTGTAGTACCGCACCCTGCTACCTTAAATTCTTTCGTGCTTCTTTGCACCTATCCTGCCCTGGCTTTGCAACTGGGCTGCACTGGTCTCCCACCCTGCTTCTCGCGGTAAACACAAACCTAACTTCTCAGGCCACACAAAAGAAACTCAACTACTTACAATATCACTCACTTCTTCACTTCTATTATCTTCAATACGCAATCTTTCAATCACAAACCCTTCCTTCACACTCTGACCATTAACTTACCTCAAATCTCACCGAAATTTACCAAAATCAGCACCACACAATCACCGCTACAAAACACATTTATGTCGGAAACGAAAGTTCTCTCTTTATTTGAATGTCTCAGTATATACACGAAAAATTTTTCAAAATATAAGGTTTAAAGGTTTGTGAGCACTGTGACTGTTTTGAAAATTGATCTACTAGGTTGGCCTTTGGTACACTCTTTAAGTATCAGAAACCGAAGGTCAAATTCTTTAGCCAGATATTTTCGATGAAAATTCAAAAAGTTAGAGCATTTACAAAACTTTAAGACAATTTTTCTTATTTAAAAAAATGTCTCCTTTTAAAATGCTAAAAAAATTATCATAACAACTTTTTGAATTTCCTTTAAAAATCAAAAATTTAAATTTGGATCGCACAAAATACAATAAAAAATTCCATTTTGCGGTCAAACTATGCAAGATACAAAAAAAGGTGTTAAGACAAAAATTGTCCAACAAAAAAAGATCTACAAAATTTTTCAAAATCAATTTTTCATACGCTACGTACTTTTAGTTTAATTCTTAAAAAATAACAATAAAAATAATGAATTGAAATGTTTAGAAAAAACGACACAAAATGAAATAAATTGTATATTAGGAAGCTTATTCCAAATTCTAGCTACAAAATTTCCTTTACACATTTTGTCATAGGACGACCGAATTTTTTGACTCTCTAAAATTCTATTAAATCGAAAATTCAAAATATGAAGTAAGCAACCTGAGATTGAAAATAAGGTCAAAAACTAATCTCTGATTTTTGGTATGAAATTAATATTGTTGGTTATAAAGCTATTTCTTTGGTTGAAAATTTAACTATTAGGTTCAGAATTCCTCTAAAATTTAAATGATTTGTTTGATGAATTTGAGAATTTTATTAAAAATTAATCTTTTTTGTTAAAAATTAAATTATAAATCAAATACGAATTTAGTAATTTGTGTAAGAAGAACATATAAAATGGAACGCAAAGCGCGCGATCTATGTATTTCGAGGCGCGACGATGAAGTCGCGTGCCGTGAGCGCACTCAAACTTTTTTGTTTCTATTATACGGTGCACAGAGCCGAGCATGGAGCACGGGGTTCAAATAATTTCTAAATCAATTGTCGAGCGCAAAGCGCAAATGTCCAGATCAGAATGGGTTCCTCAAGAGCGATAAAACCTTAAGTGAATTAGTTTTCCTCTTCAATTAAAACTAAAGTAATTAAACCAAAAGCATGTAACAGCGATAAAGCTTCCAAAGCAAGAATTTTCAGTAAATTAAACCAAAACTGTTGCTTGAGAAATGTATAGTTTTTCTTTGGACTTTAAAAGAAGTGTGAAAGAACGCAAATTATTCAACTAATGTTATAATCAAATTAAAGGTTATCGTAATCGTGCAGAAATTTTGCCGTGCCAAAAAATATACAATAAATTATTGTTATCATATAGTTTGTCAGAAAATTTTATAAATGCAAATAAAACATTGGGCTCGAAGCGCAGATTTTATAAAAGGAATGTGTTGCCTAAGGTCGATAGAGCCTTAAGTAACTTAACTTACTTTTCAATCTAAGGTAAAAATAAATTTAACAATTACTTTAATCTTAGAGGTTTTGACAATTTTATAATATTTGCAAGTAAACTTCTTCTTTATAGCCAAGCCGAACACAAATTGCGAAAAATAAAAAGAGCCGAGCGCGAAGCGTAAGATAAATATATTATCGAGCGCGAAGCGCGAGATCAAACAGCCGCGCGCTCAAGCTTGCGAACCGCGTGCTAAGCGCGCGATGAGAATGTGCCCGCGAGGCCAGGAGATTTTTTTAACATATTTTTTACTATGAATTTTTAATGTTTATAATTTAACTGTGCTTACGAATAAAAAATTTTAGCTGTATAAAAAATAAATCATTCATCTATACATACATTTAAATAAAGGATGAAAAAACTTTTTTCTTAACAAAAACTGCCAAAAACTGTTCAAAAATTAAAAAAAAAACGGTCACAGAAGTTTAAAAAAAAAACTTAAAAAATAACAAAATAGCAGCTGTTTTTCTGGAAGGTAAAAAAATTTGTTTTATTATTTGAGATACAAAACCAAGTTCAAAGTAAAAGTTGTTCTTTCTGAAGAGACTTACAGAGAGTTCCTTTTCCAGTTTTTCTTTTTTCACTATTTGTACCATTTTTTGAGTATTTGAAAAAATGTGTATTTTTAGCGACATGGTTGCATTACTTTCTAACTACTGAAGAACGCGTCAGAAGGCATTTGATTATGATTATGATTAAGATAATGTGTAGTTTGCCTCCCCACAGAGAAAGCTTTGTAATGATAACAATTTTGAAAAAAAAAATTATTCGTTTAATTGCAAGTTCCTCAATTGAAAAATGCCTAATGCAATGTTCTAAGCAATTTTCTAGACACATGTGTGTGTGGATGTCACACTTTTTTCATGAACACAAAAACGTGAAGACGCTTTTTTAAAATGTTTTTTCATTTATATAATTTTGAATAACACAAAAACTAGGAGTCTTTACAAATCCTAATTTTTTTTAGTTTGTTATGTTTTTAATTTTTTTTATTAAAAAAAAATATATTTTTAGTTTTTCATCAAATTGTTTTTTAATTATCTAATTTTTTCATTATTGTGAATTTTTTTTGCTTCCTCATAGAAGCTTAAAAAAAGACGACTCTATTAACCAGACATTTTTCACCAACAGTTCTGGTTTTATCCATCGAAAATACTTTTCAAAAATTAAAGATTCTATTTTCCGGCAAAATTCTACGTTATACGAAAAAAATATTTAGAGCAAAAGCCTCAAAAAGATCTACAAATTGAGTTGAGACTAATTTTTTCGTAAGATGTATATTTTTTGTTTTAATCGTGATAACGCTTTTAAACCAAAAAATTGAAAAATTTATTTCCAAAAAAACTATGCTAGAAATGAAAAGATTGTAACAAAAAAAAATCAATTATCTCAAAAATATCTACAAATTTACTTTAGACAATTTTTTGTTAAGGCGAATATTTTTTGTTTTAATCACGATAACGCTTTTAGATAATCAAACATTATATTTTCCGGACAAACTATGCGACATACGAAAAGCATATGTGAAAGAAGAATTCTTTATCTCAAAAATATATACAAATTTGCTACAGGCTATTTTTTAATAAGACGTATATTTTTTATTTTAATCAAGATAAAACTTTTTTAAAAACAAAGAATTCTATTTTTCGATTAATCTATGCAACATACGAAAACAGATTGAATAATAAATTTTTGCTTTTCCAAATACTTACAAAATAGCAAAACTGTCTCTAATGAAACTCACCGTGTTTATTTTAAGCGTTGAAACTACAATCAAAAAACTGAAATTCACAAAAAACGTGAGATATGAAAAAGTTGCAAAACAAGTTAGAACTTTAAAAAAGACCTGCAAAGTTGCTTTTAAATATTTTTTGATAGAACTCATCGTTCTTCTTTTATAAATCCAAAACGCTGTTGAAGTATCAAAAATCCAAATTCGCAACCAAACAACATGAATTAAAAAATTATTATCTCTGAGATTTACTGTGGCTAAAGATTTTTATCTTTATTGTAAATTTTTCCTTACACTGCTGTGTTTATAAATTTAAAAATGACACATTATAGGATAATAAAATTAGTTGCATCTGCGCGATACGTTGATAGCGTATTTGTCAAGTCTGTGAAAATACTATATAAGGCAAATTGTAACAACGACTTTATCATTCTCCAAACATCCTGTTTCTTGACGAACCTCGAGGTTACACGATTTTTTCTTAAAAAAAAATTTTGATTGAAAAAGTTTAATTTAAAATCGATTCAAGTTTTATGATGACGGAAAAAGTGACAATCGCTTTCTTATTAAGTAAGTGACTATATCTATAAAAAATTACATTTTTTTTTGATGACATATTTTAGTCAAGGATTAAAGTATATGAATTCCGGGCTTGAAAAAAAAACTTTTGTAACATAAAGTAAAGAATAATTAATTAATAAGAAATTAATAGGAATAAATAAAGTATATGATGTATGTTACTTTGAATAATTAAAATCTTATTTAATGATTCTTATGACAATGATTTTGTTTTCTTATATTTATTCTAAATAATTATATCACGCTAAAATTTTGCAAAATGACAGAAAATCTTTTGGGACATTTGAAATAAATACGTAAACATATTTTTATTTTTTTACAGCCATCGCAGCAGCCAGCTTTGCAGTTCCTGTTGTTGAAAACGATAAGGTGAGTTTCATTTTACTCAAAACAATTATTTAAAATTTTTCTCATACAGGTGATTCTACTTATTTCGGTCACACTTGTTAATAAAATAAAACTTTTTATATATTTTTACATTTTAAAAGTGTCGTTCTTAACCATTTTTCTTCCTATTTTCACTAACATCAATTTAATTATTTAATAAACAAATCTAAAGATTAGAATATTTAACTTTAAACTACTATAAAACATGTTAAAATTTAGCAAAAGTGACCATAATATAGAAAATCGCCAATATAATATGAGATATTTTTATTTCTGAAATTTAATATATTGATTATTCATCTTTTCCTCCAAGCTCGTGAAAATAAAATTATTAAAAAAAAATACGTAAATTCATGTTTTTTATAGTAAAAATACTTGCTTACTGAAAGTGCTTCTCTTAATATTGTCAGTGCGCTACATATATAATAATTTAACAAAAATTCATTATATCTATTTTGTATGCTATGGAAAATTATTAAAATACAAAAAACTTCTACTAGTACTACTGATTAAAATTATATGTTTTGTAGAACTTTCAAACAGTCAATGTAAAAGATTTGGTGACTATAAGCCCTCTAAGAAGGCCGATCGGAATGTGCCTAATCCCATGCGATGTAAGTATAAAACCTTTAATAGGTCATCATCATTGAATTGTTGCAAACACAAAATTAGTATAAATAAATGAAATAATTTTTCTAGAATTGTCAAGACGACCCGATTTGTGCAACTGATGGTAAAACTTATGGATGTCCAAATGCATTGACCTGTTACAAAATGTGTGGACAAAGTAAGTGTATCAGTCAAATATTTTGATTAGGATGAGAAATATAATTTTTCATTAAGTAATTACAGAAAATTCCGTAATCGTAAACAGTTCGATAAATTTATTTTAAAACTGAAAATATTGCTTTGAAGTATCATAATAACGTATACTAACAATTATTTTAGAAATTGATGTAGCACATCATGGACCATGTGACGAAAATGATTCAGCTCTTCCTCCTAAAAAAAAAAGATATTTCAAGAGAAAAGATCTGTTGGCTCCTCCTGGTGTAGGCAAAAAATGTTAAAATCCTGAATATGGAGTGAAAATTTTGGAACAGCGGGTTGAGTATAATACTATTAGTGAATTTTGGTGCTTTATAACGCCAATATATATCTGTAATTCATTTAATAAAACACTTAAATGAGATTATTTCAATTGTTTCATAATTTTTCTTTCTCATCTTTCAAATTACAAGTAGTACCAAATCATGTATGTTCTTACACAAATTATCATAATCTAGTATAACAAGAAAGTTGTACTATTTTCGCATACTGTGAGAAAAATATGTCGTTTAAATGATCCTAAGACTTGTAGAGAATGCTCGTAATCACGTAAGATAATCGTCACTTGAGAAAATATGGAAATTATCAGTATTTTTGCATTTAAATCTTAAAAAATTGTCCAAATTTAGAAAAAGAAATTTACGCTCGCATTAATTTCAAAGTTATGCTACTTTCCTGAGTCTTTACATTACTGAAATACTGCGTATATAATTTCGCAATACAGTTAAAGCTTTTTATTGATATTTCATGTTTAGCTCTAAAACTGTTTTGTGCATTCAGGTAACAAATTAGGACATAGCATACTAGTAAACGCGGACTAAAAAAGGGAAGGGGGAAATATCCATACGCATAAAAACGTCGAATAAATTATTACACATTGGAAGATTTACAAACCATTTTTATATTTGCGCAAGACCTTGGATATTTCCGCGTCATGTGTGAGCAAATGCTATATTTTCTTAGAATTTTTGAGCCGTTAAAATTAATCTTCTGATTGACAACAAATGAACGAATTATTTTTTAAATGCTATATTTGTTGGCAGAGTACATATATTTATATACACTTTTTAGATGCTAGAAAAATTGTTGATCTATCGAA
The DNA here is from genome assembly GCA_032357855.1 of Amphibolips quercusostensackenii. Classification (NCBI taxonomy): domain Eukaryota; kingdom Metazoa; phylum Arthropoda; class Insecta; order Hymenoptera; family Cynipidae; genus Amphibolips; species Amphibolips quercusostensackenii. The sequence goes on along the minus strand of JAUELO010444594.1, from coordinate 4,638 downwards.
ATTACAAAAAAATATAAAATTTTTGAATAATGACTAAAGTGTGATGGTTTTTGAGAAATATAAAAAATGGGGTTGTTTGAAACGTCAAAATGTGAAAATCTTTATTTTCTTTAGTTAGGTTATTGAACACATGGACTACATTTCATATACATTTATTTATTGTGACAAGCTTAGATGGAAATTTTTTTCTGAATAATACTTCCATTAATGATTATTTCAAATATTTCAGAAGATCCTTGATACGAATTTTGTCAAAATCATGTTTGTATCCTCTAATTGTAATTAGCCCATTTTTTAAGTAACAAGAAATTCACCTGATGAAATATTTTTAATTTTCTTAGTCAGTGGTTTTAGACTTTTCATTATTGCATGTGTGTGTGATAGGTGTGAAAAATTACTAATATCTAAAATTAAAAAGATTCTACTATTGTTACTCTTAAGGAAACGTCCACTTATTCTCATCATGTATGTTTGCTTACAAGTTTTTATTATTTATAAGAATATTAATAAAAATAAAAATTTTAATTTGGAATAAAGGTTCGGTGATATTAAAAAACAGACTGATTTTAAATTGTATGAGTTCTGATTCGGTTCAGGAATTATTTGTCTTTGTAAATTTATATACTCTTATTGCAATAATAAGGTTGATTGACTTTTTCAACTTACCTGTAACTGTTGACAGATTTTCGAATTTCACAATGAGAAAGGCAAAGAAAAAACAGATATCACACTTACCCTAAGTCTAATTTTTAATTAACTGTTATAATTTATTATATAAAATAATACAAATGTAAAATTCTCGGAAAACAATGTATATTCAAGAAAAATATATCTTTCTTCATTTCTAAAAAAAATTAAACAAAAAGTTTTTTATATAGGACAAACTCCAATCAAAAAACCAAGTGACACAATCACGAATTGCATTTTTCCAAAAAAATCTGAACTTCTTTAAAAATGATTGATTCAAGCAATAACGAATGGCAATCAGCCTTATTTTACATATAATAAGAGGTATAATCGTTAATTTGTAACAAACAAGGTTTACAACTCATTTATTTTTAACTACAAATTTCCTTTTTATTACACTAACCCTGTTTTTAATTTTTTTGCAAACTGCTGTAAAAAGAGAAGAATATGAGAAAAACAAAGTTATTTAAAATTAAAATTTCTACAAAAAAGTCTCTGACATTTTTTTTTATATTTATATGTGAAATCATTTTTATAAATTAAATATTATGTTTTATTTAAACTATTTTAATTGTATATGAACAAAAATCATTGCAATCAGATAATTAAGTTAAAACCTTATTATTATAGTTTAATTAATTATTTTATAACAAACTTGCATTGCAATATTATAAATTCAAAATTGAAATTTTTAAGTATTTTAATTGTAATTATGAATTGTTAGATATTTTTAAAAAAATTTTATCATATTTTGAAATATATTTTTATTGAAATTTACCATTTTCCCAAATTGACTGGCAGCCGATGATTTTGCTCTGACTACTCAAAAAATCATAATTGTTTTTTTTTATGACGCGTCTATTGATTTTAATATTATGATGATATATTTCAATGTTAATTTATTCTAACACCCTACACTTGTTTGCATAATTTCAAATGGAATAGATCCAACAAAGCTTATCATTCTCTAAATCATTAGGTACTTGACAAAACTAGTCAATTCACGAGTTATTATAATGGTATTTTTATAATTTTATAATGCAGCCTAATCTCCAACTCGTTTATATGTAACTTAATTGGAAATTAATTAATATGCTTTATGTTTCATTTTTTAATAGACATCGCAACTTTGTTTTTGACTTCCTTTGTAGTTTCTGTAGCTAAAAAAGATAAAGTGAGTTTAACTTTGCTCAACACAGTCAAGTAAACATATGTATCTACTTTTCATGTAGCAAGAAATAAACCTTACTCATTTCTGTGTTTTTGTCAGTAAGATAAAAAATGTGTGATTCAAATGAATTATGATATAAGCTGCAAAATTTGTTAAATTTATAAACAAACACAACATTTTTTTGAAATATACATTATAATCGAATTTAGATAAATTCAGTTTAAAAATGTAATGTATGAGGCAAGACCGATTCATATTGCCTAATTGACGAGTTCGGTGAGTCAGTTAGGGACAAAACATAAAAAATTTTATTTTCATATTCAAAAAAATCCTTTCAGGAAATAATTTCTAAACAAAAATAAATATTACAGACCCTAATGCCAATGAAAAATCTTGTTCTCAAGTAAAAATGTAATTGTACCTCTTACTTTAATCGACACAAATTTATAGTCACACTACAGACATTTTAATAAACAATACTTCTACACAGTAAATCTTGAGGTATCAGAAGTGCTGCTGGTCATTTTAATCTTTTATTTAGTATCAAAATGATCCAACTTCGAAAATCAAAAAATGTACGAGCCTAACTTTACGATGCTAGAAACCAAGAGCCTTTTTTTTAAGGTCTCACCAAAGACCTTGGGCAACAGTTTTTTTAAAACAGTTATCTCATTGAACACGAAGATCTCAAACCTTATTCGCGACAAGATTTAAAATTTTTACAAATATTTGACGACGAGCTACTGGACGGAGTTTACAAAAGTAGAAGTTTGAACCTATCAATATGTTAAATTCAGTGTTACAGGCCTCGGACTCATTAAGGGAATTTAAAATAAGGAACAGGAAAAGTAAGTATTATTTTGGACAAAGAAACAGCGTCAAAATGTACAGAAACAAAATAGAACCTTAATTGCTGCATAATGAGCAATACGAATATTGAAAGCAAGTTAATTGTTTTCCAGGTCTCACATTGATCAAGGAAATTATCATAATTAAAGTTAAAAATGAGCTCAGAAGAGAATGCCTGAAAGGAAACTGAATTCCTGGTTTTTTCTTTGCATGACATACAGTGTTTTAAATATTACATCCCGATGTCACATCTCTTCAGATCTCTTAAAATACCGAAAAAGATTTGAAACCCATTAAAATCCTTTAGAATCCCTGAAATTTGTAGGCATCCTTAGAAGTCCCTCGAAATTTCGTTTCATTTCATTAATTCCGTTAAGTTCTCTTAAAACACCATTGGAATACCATAAAATCTTTTGTGATTAATAACTTTTTGTTCTTCAGACGTCTATTGACTGAATTCAAATTAAATCTAGCTTCTGAGTATTATCAGATGATGATGCACAAATTTTGGTTAGGTAATAGAAGGATTAGGAGCTTCAAAGGATTTGGTTGACTCTTTCTCTATGGGTGAAGATGGCCTCTCCGTGGAGGAGCTGCTGGCTCCGGAGCTTTTGCAATTTAACGGAAAATCCAGGGCTTGCTGGCTCCAGGAGTGTTCTGGATTGCTCATACCCTGTAGCTAGACGAAAAGCGATCTAGTAGAATTCTAGCTACAGGTGCCCTCCTTCAATCAACGATTCGAGCCCGCATTCTTGGGCAACCTCACATCGTCAGTGAAAGGAGCGGACACCCAACACCCCTGAACCGATAATCCGGGGAAAATCGATAAAGGAAGACAAGACGGCAAGTGGCTTCCTTCAATCAAGGATTCGAGCTCGCAAATTTAAGCAACCTTGAATCGTCGATAGAAAGAATGGGAGCTTGGCTCCTTTACCCGACAGTTCGGCTGGTTGCATCAAGGCTCCCAAGAGACTATCATCAAAGGAAGATAAGACTGTAGGTGGCTTCCTTCAATCAGGGATTCGAGCTCGCACTCCTGAGCAACCTTGAAGCCTTGATGGAAAGAACGGGAGCTTGGCTCTCTTCGCCGCCAATCCGGCTGGTTGCACCAGGGCTCCCAGGGGACTATCGATAAAGGAAGATAAGACTGTATGTGGCTCCCTCCAATCTGGGATTCGAGCTCGCTTTCTTGGGCAACCTTGATTTCCTCGGCAAAAGAAATGGAAGCTTGGCTTCCTAAACCGACAGTTCGGCTGGTTGTACCAAGGCTCCCAGCGGACTATCGATGAAGAAAGATAAGACTGTAGGTGGCTTCCTTCAATCAGAGATTCGAGCTCGCACTTCTGGGCAACCTTGAATCTTTGATGTAAAGAACAGGAGCTTGGCTCTTTTTACTGCCAACCCGACTGACTGCACTAGGGATCCCAGGGGACTATCGATAAAGGAAGATAAGACTGTTGTTGGCTTCCTTTAATCAAAGATTCGAGCTGGCACTTCTGGGCAAACCTTGAATCCTTCATGGAAAGAACAGGAGCTTAGTTCTCTTTACCTCTTATCCGGCTGGTTGTACCAGGGCTTCCAGGGGACTATCAATAAAAAAAAATTAGACTGTAGATGGCTTCTTTCAATCAGAGATTCGAGCTAGCACTCCTGGGCAACCTTAAATCCTTGATGAAAAAACAGAAGCTTGTCTCTCTTTATCGCCAACCCGGCTGACTGCACCAGGGCTCCCAGGAGACTATGGATGAAGGAAGATAAGACTGTAGGTGGCTTCCTTCAATCAGAGATTCGAGCTTGCACTCATGGGCAACCTTAAATCCTTGATGAAAAGAACAGGAGCTTGTCTCTCTTTACCGCCAACCCGGCTGACTGCACCAGGGCTCCCAGGAGACTATGGATGAAGGAAGATAAGACTGTAGGTGGCTTCCTTC